>JAJEKB010005076.1:0-12415 GCA_022393335.1 Macrotrachela quadricornifera | reverse complement strand
CAAGCAATTGCAGGAATGTGTAACTTTTGGGAATAGGATGACTGCTCTTTGAATCGGACGGTCACTAGTCTGATCGTTTCAAATTCTGTAATATGTATCTATATGATTATAGTGACTTCACATTTCTGACATTATAATTCACAGGATTTTGTAGTTCATCAAAACGGCCATCTAATGAGTTTTAGTACCAGCTAACGTAAAAACGTTTTTGAAGGAATGATAAATCAAACAGTTTATACTACATCCAAATTGGACACAAATTTTACTATGTTATCCCACATCGATCCATTGGTTTACCTTCAATAATTTTAAAAACAATATTATTTTGGAGTTAGTAAAACATACAATTCGATAATCTATAACTGAAATAAGTAAAGTCAACAAGAGGTAGAATTCAATGAAATAAGAATAGCAGTAAAATTAGTTTTCATATAGATTAAAATATTTGACCTTTTATGTAATGGTGTTCATCTTTAGCAGTAAGAAAAATCTGATGATCATAAACTCTAGTTTTATTCAAACACAGCAGTAACAGAAAAGGTGTAAGGATGATTGTTGATCAGATCGTTTATATTCTTGTTTCATCTTTATGATATTATCAAATTTGAACAAATTACAGCATATGAACGTAATGTTATTCATATTGCTGAGAGTGACCGTCATTACTTAAAAAGGATCGAAAATTTTGATCTATAATATAAAAACTAAGATATAACTGAAGTGGACTTTCTTAAATTTATATATGATAGTGTTGGATACAGTATGAAAAATACTATAGGTTAAATCAGATTCTTGTGTGTCCTTGTCTTTTCAATGTTACTCTATGATTAACAGCAATGCATATCTTTAATATTATATTTTATAAGATATTTATTTAATAGGTTAAATAAATAGTGAATAAAGCGAATGATTCCTGTTATAGATAATTTAACGACCACTGGTGATCGAGCCATGCAAGTTATTAATGGTTTCCGAGAGTGAGCCAAGAACATTGACACCATGACCGACTAGTTGTTCTTGAAGTTGCTGGAAGTGAGGTTTTGAGACATCGAGAATATTCGAGCCGAGGTTACTAAGATTGCCAAGAGCACCTTGAAGAACACTTTGAGCAGTCGACACAACACTGGAGATTTGTTGCGAGAGCGCTATACCATCAAAAAGTCAACATCTATCAGAACGGCGAGAAAAATCATTTAACTTAGAAGCGAAGACGTCACCAATGGTACCACGTCCGCTGAATCCACCGATAATAGCACCTATACCTTGATTCAAAAAGTGTTGACCAATATTGATGAGAGGCTCCATGATGTTGTTCATGAATTCGTTGAAGAACCCGCTAAGATCAATCGAGCTACGTGCTATCAAAAAAAATAATAATAATTTTAATGACAAAACAAAAAAATTGAGAAAAAATACCACCCGGTATGGGTAGCCAGTTGCCGAGAACAGAGTTAATGAGATGGGCAATGTGTGGTGCAATAAGATTCGCAATAGCTTGATGAATTTCTTTGCCAATGTCCATACGACCATTAAATACAGTGGCGAATTGATTAATTTTATCAGAAGCTTGATTAACAAGAGCAAGAATCTGTTGTTGAAGTAGACCCAAAACGGATTGGACAACAACCTGTCCTTGTTGGACGAGTTGATTGATAAGTTGAACGCGAGTATCAGATGCCATAGAACTAGTGATGCAGGCAAGAAATATTAGAGCAAGAACAGCTTTCATTGTTGCTGATGCTTGGTGAGGTTCGATGTTGCAACGAAGAATGTTTGAAACTGATTAAATATAAAATACAAATCAACTGTGCTTATATACGCCTCGTCCTGTTTTATTCGACATTTTCATTATTTCTGTTTCAAAAAAACGCAGCTACACAGTATGAGAATAATGTCATTTGGTTGTGTAGTGTATGTATTCGATATAAGATAACGACTAAAGGACTGGAGCATGTAAGAACCTATTTCAGCTTCTTGTTGTTTTCAACCAAACCTAATTGAATCATTTATAAAAGGAAAGATCATAAATTTCCACTCTAATCATTTGACTATCACAGTGTACCGTCAAACTTGAAACTTGTGTTCAAATATTTAACTATACTACAATTTCATTCATTCAGGGTACCTTTCTTTCAGAGTGCTCCTCAATACTTAAATAGCTGAATTCAAATTTCACGTTTGATATACATGAAATTCTTTCATTTCAAGCTCGATAAGATTTTTGAATGTGTACCCAGCCGATTAGAATATTTTTGAATCCAAACCCAATCGATAGATCTATTAAAGATCTGGATTCGAATCATAATCGTAATAAACTTAATGAAATTCTGTAATGGAAACTCGATAGTCGCTCCGAACAAACGAGATACTTTTCTTGATTTTTTGTGTTCGATTAGTAGCACGCTACAATTTTTTCATGTCCCGAAATCAAGGGTAAGACTGTTCACATCCGATGATCAAACAATCTTAGGCATCAAAAAAAGAAATAAAAGAAGAAAAATTGAAAGCAATTTTAAAAGAATTATTATATACATGAGATAATTCTTTGGATCTGAACCTAACTAGTAAAATTTTCTAGTTTTGAATCCGGATCCAATAATTACAAGGCTCTCAAACTTGAATTCAGCCAGGTTCAAGTTCCAACAGGACTCGACCGGCTTTAGCAGAAGCTATTGTTGTTTGAATATATGTTATACTTTGGACTCATCAATATAGCCGATGGAACCTTTCGAATTCGCATCTAATTCACAGCCAAATTGGCGAAATTCAGAAATCCAAAACATATGTAGAAGTCTGACCTATTGGCATCATTGTTCGTCAACGATTTGTCCTTTTGGAATGATTTTAAGAAAAGAAAAAGCGACAGATTACGCCATTACTTCCGACTGCGAGAAGAATTAAAGATCTAGTAAAAAATCATAAATCATTGTTGAGTTTATGGTTTGATATCGCCTATAATAAATGAGTTTTCATAAATAAATTCTTCTTGTCAATTGATGAGAGAAATGGTCAGTTTCTTTGTTGTTGATAAGTCCTTTTAACAATGTTGGAAATAATTTCAATCAAGAAAGTAGTCTCATTCTTACACTCAACCTTCTTATACTTTTCCAGTTTAACCTTTTGAAAACCGGTGACTCATTTTTGGACCATCTATTTTTCAGTTAAGAAAAAAGTGTTTAGTTCTCATTAACCTATTAAATATATAAGATCATTAAGGTCATAAACAACTACATTTGTCATCTCATACTTTTCTTTCTTTTTTTCTCTCATACGAAATTCTTTTCAAATATCCTTTGTTCTTGGTGCTAAAGGATAGTGACATCATAGACATTTCATTAAGACTACTAAAATCAATCGTGCCATGGATAAGCGGTTGCAGTACATATGTTGCTTGCGGTGGTTATAAATCCAAAGTGTTTTATACATATATAGGTCTGCTTCAAGATTGCAGTCTAAGCCCTAGTTTGTTTATCGTCTACCGTAGTGACCTTAATAAATGCATAGGTGCTCATTTGAGTCATATTTTCGCTGATGATTGGAGCATACTTATATTACTACCAATCAATCGCGAATTTAGACAAATAATTAAACTTTTAGAAGACGAAGGAGTAAACGTATGCAATAAAATAGCGAGTTACTCAAAGGTTTGGGAACAACTAATAAACTGTGCTACAACAGTCATTCAAGTTTTTCATTCACAAGTAAAACATCCAGTAGTGAATATTCACATGCAGAATCACCAACTTCAAACAGTTAAATAATTAAAGTACTGAGGTTTCATTTGAACAAATGATATGTCCTTGAAGTCAATTATCGACAAGATACTTGAAAAAATTCAAGAAACATACTGTAAATTGAAATGAATGAAAGGTGGTAGTTCTCTTTCAACAGATACGCTAAGAAGGTGTTTTTTTGCCTATAATTTTGCTTGACTATTCCCTCTATATCTCTTCGTGTCGCAAAAACATAAAGAACTCTTGTTGAAGAAATTTTGAACAGAAATAAGATTGGTCCATTGCTATTCATATTATAATACAGTTTATCGACGTGGAATTGTTCATCTCACAAGTTCTGAGAATATCTATTGTATGATTTTCTTTATGTTTTCCGTATCCAACACGAGGAAAAACACTATTGTCTTCAATGTCCCTTGTGAACTTCTTTGCCGCTGTCCTAGGAAGAAAAAGCGAAGATGTCATTTCTAAGGTTACGTGTGCTTCGAGTAGTCTCTCAAAATCTCATAAACTTCTCTGAAGACTTGAAGACTGTAGATTTTTTCCCTCTGGAAGAAACAGCGTAGAGTTTAGACTGACGGTTGCTGAAGTCTTCTAACATTATTGAGGTGTTAACGACGTTCACAGGCCCGCCGAAGTTTTATTGAAGTCTTCAAAATCGTGGCCTTTTCTCTTACTTTTGAAATATTGGATCATTTAAAGTCTTGTGAAGTTTCATAAGTCTGAAAGTGTTCTGAAACGAAACGAAAGCCAAGGCAATTTGGTGGAGTCTTGTCAATATCACAAGAGGCCAAAACCATCGTTACGAAATTCCATTTTTTTAGATTTTTAACATTTATATCCTCTTCTGAAAACAGGAAACGTCCAGAAATATTTGTCATCGATAGAAATCTTTCAGATTGACGAGCAGTAAAAACAAGATTTCTTTTTCTTTCAAAAAAAAGACTGATTGTTACGAAGTTTTGAAAATGAAATTCCGTAACGCAGTATTTTACAAATAAAGTAACTTCAGTGGAAAGAAAAGTAATAGAACTTGATATTGTTTGCAGAACTAAATAGTGTCTATCTATCATAAAAATTTCGGAGCATCTCCTATTATCGGTGAGAAGATAGAGGTGATACAGTGCAAAAAGAAATGAGATTCCGTAACACTGGTTTTGCCCAACAGTTTTCTGAAGTCTTGGAAAACTTTGGAAAATCATTAAAAACTCCTTGAAGTCTCTCACAATCTTTTGTAGATTACTGTTTCCTCCGTGAGAAGATTGTATCAGACGACTCTTTATCCGTCTTTGTTTTTTGTTTCACTTCTAATAAGTTTCTTGGTTACCATCAAATAAATATCGGTTCCATTTATTGGAAACTGCTGATCTCTAAAGTTGAGCTATTAGAAATTCTCTGGTTTAAATGTGAATATGATATTTCGAAGTAAATATTGAAGATTTTGCATAAATATATTTAAAAAAGGTTTTCAAAAATTCTTAGTATCAATCACGATCACGACGTCAAAAAAATTTTCTAATCAGGCACGATCGATCGTGATCGTGAAATTGATGATCACACAGGACACTAGCAACGATAATATCATGATGATCATGAACAACAATAATAGAAATTACATCCTATCTTGTGAGTCATATTCTGTATTCTTACACGTTTAACAGCTTATCATGACGCATGCATATGACAAGAATATTGTGCAATAACTCTTTCTGTTCGTATTTACAGTTGTTGATATTTTTAGTTTTCTTCATTATTTTGTGAAGCCGTTACTATAGTAGAAGCAAACTTCTTCAATTTATTTCAACAACATATGAAAAGAACGTAAACGAATGGCTACTAACAAGACGCCAGCTAATGGTATTTCTATAGGGCAGCCAAAAGACTCTTCAGATGCGAAGAAAAAAGAATATACAGAAATTGCCGAAAAGACTGCAGCTGCAATAACTGCTCAAGGACAACCAACTTCACTTGTGAATAATGGTCACATTCAAGAAAATCAGGTGCAACGATCATTACCGAAACCTAAACCTAGTCGTTCAACAGATTATTCAACACGTCGATGTTTGATGTTTTTTCCTACATCTGGACATATGGGTTTTGAAACTATTAAAGTATCCACTGAATTGCCTCCGATCGAAACCGTACGTGAGATGATTGCATATGAAATACGTCTTCGTTTATCCGAACCGATTCAAGAACTCATTGACTTCTATCATAAAGATGAAGCTGCTGTTACGTAAGTTTTATTGATGTTTCATTGTAAGTGCTTATAATTCATTTATTTTCGAAATATTTAAGTGTTATACACGATCTTATTCAACAACATGTCGTCGAACATTTCGGATATCATGATGTAAATGCATTACGTACCGCTTTGCATCGATTTCCGGACGAACCCTTAGTGAAAACAGCTTTTTACGGTAAGTTATAATAGCTAATCATATAGGCACTCTATGTTACTATTTATCTCGAATCTTCGTAACTTTTTTTTCTCAGATAATGGAATGTTTCTATCGATTTTTAGTTAAATACAATAAAGCTACCCAAGGAATAATCAATCAAGGTCAATGTGTTCGAGATGTCAATTTATTCACTCTTGAAGGTCATCCAACTACCCTCTTCTCACAAATTTCAACCGGTCAACCATTAGTGTTGTTGGTCGGTTCAACTAGCTGACCTCCATTTCGGGCGTCTGTTGAGCGAATGAAGTATGTATTTTTGATTCTATATAAAAGCTCATAGTTTCCATATCATATTTTTAGCGCGCTCTTTCGCTCACATACGCCTGCTGGAATGCGTTTCGCAGTAATTTATATTGCTGAAGCGCATGCACGCGATCAATGGCCTGCGGGTAAGACCATTTCATGTGTAGATCAACCAACAACAATCGAACAACGACTAGAAAATGCTCGTGAATGCAAGAAGAATTTCAATTTTGAAATGCCCATGCTCGTTGATAATATGGACAATACATTTCATCTTACTTACGGTTCATGGCCATTTCGTTTCTATGTTATTCATGATGGCAAATTGGTATTAAAACCAGAACCGAATAAAGAAAATTTTTGCTATGACATGATTGAACTCGAAGAATGGATCAATGACTTCGTTCAATCACGTGTTTCATTTGCTTAAATGCATATTCATTTGAAACTCACATCCGTCGTCTGTTTTCTTTTTTCTGTTTTTCTTTATCTATCTCTCATCATTTGTCAACTCGATAATCTTTGTCAAGGAATTTCAACGTAGTATTCATGATGACTATGGATTGAAATCACATTATGTGAATGTCCATAGTTTGATTAACATATGTTGTTTTCCACAAAGAATTTTGCGCGTAAATATGTTAAGTTGATGAATTGAGTGAACAGAGTAGAATCTGAGGAAAGAATCAATCGAATGTGTGAGTGGTCATGTGATTGTTTTTTTTTTCTTTCAATAAAATGCTTTCATTTCACATCAAACTAGATAACTTAATCAAGTATGATTAAAATATTTCATTTAGACCAATACTTATCCAATTCTTTGCATATTATCATAAAACGTTCATAGATTCGACGAATTTGTTCAAATTTCATAAAAGATTTTCAATGATTGATTCCTCCTTTACGTACTACTCGTATTCCTGACTAAGCCATGAATATCTCTCGTCTTTCATCAGTAACATTTTTATCTTCCATATTATCGATCATTTGTGCTTTGAATATTCGTCATTCAGTATCAAATTTATTTTTCATCTAATCGAATAATGAATATTGTATTACTCGTTCAAGTAATTCATCATTCAAGACCACCCTGTTAAATTGAGCAACCTTAACAAGAGACTAGTTACGAAAAATTCATGACTATAAAAAATATTCGAGAATCTGTCTCTTAATTGGAAGAATAGATTATCATCAAACGAACCTTGCATATGATAGATCGAAGATTAGTTCGCTTTTCTTCGTATCATACGAGAAGAACATTCTTATCATGACGTCGATGCCAGGTTGATCGGATTATATCAAAATAATCTTTAAATGGTAGATGTCCTTCAATAAAATATTCCAAGAATTGTTCAAAATCCATTTTAGGTACATTACGCCACATATTGTAAAATATATACATATGTATTTGGCGAGTGGATGATATAGCGTTTGATCCATAAGTAAATGAGTTTTAATTACACCTGGTCGTCGCATTGTTTGTCCGTTCGTCTGAGTATTGTATGCAATGCTTTGCATCCATGTTAATTCTTTTCTCGGATAGTTTACCATGAAAAATCATCTAGTCTAGCTTGATATGAGAGAGCAAATAGAAGACGGTCGATTCCTCATGTAAGCTTCCAGCGTATACCCTCGATAAATGGAAATAGTTCTTCTTCTTTCTATTCGAAACTAAATGAAATGAATAAAATACTTTTAATGATCTATGAGACAGTTAGGTTTTTCTATAGTATGCAAGGTTATCGAAAAGTGGTGGTCTAGGTACTTTTTTTTACGAACAAATAAAGCATTTTTCACTCTATCTTTCTATATTATTTTGATCATTATTCAACTAATTGAATAATAATAAAGTTTACTTAAGAAGTATTTTTGTTGAAAACTTACTGGTAACGTTAATATCACAATAAATATGACAAAAAATGGGATACTTTTGTATTTCATTTTATCATCGTGTAATGTTTTATATTAGAAAAATAAAATATATCACAAAATGCAGCATGAAAAGCTCTATAATTTATAAAGAACTGCTTATTTTGTGATTGTACCTTTTGTTGTAAAAGCAAGATTGTATTATGCAAATTGTAGAGTAGTTTGTTTTTTAAAATAAAACGTTTCAGATAATAAAAAAGATAAGATTCAAAAATCGAATTCGCTTTTCACCAAAAAACAATCTTGCTTTTACAACGCCGAAATTTAGACGCTTAGAATTTTGTCAATTTTGAAAACAAAATACGCAGCTACAACATAAGCAACTGTTTATCAATTGTGGAGCTTTTCATGTTGCACCTTGTGATATAATTTGTTTTTCTAATACAACGGATTAAATGGTAATAAAATTCAATGTAAAAGAGACCCACACATCATGATCTAATGCTACCGGTTAGTTTTCAACAAAAATAATTCTTATCGAAAGTTTATTATTGTTCAACTAGTTGAATAGTGATCAAATAATATGGAAAGATAAAGCGAAAGACGCTTTATTGGTTTGTAAAAACAAAAGAATTTTTTTGTGAGCTTTCTATAAGAAAAAAAGTACCTGGGTCACTATTTTTGGATAACCCTAAGTATCTCTCGATTATATACAATTCGTATAGCTTTTGACGATGAAGAATCAACGAATATCATTGGTGATCATTCAAAAAATCCTCTTTCATTAAAAAGAAAAAGAAAGAGAACATGTTCTTCCACTTTGCCTGATCTCCTTATCAATGGCTTATTACTTCCAAGAAAAATAAGCCTGTATTGTCTTTCTACGTTCTACTTACATGGTGAATCATTCGTTTTTTTTCTGTCATGACTATGTGACTTATACTCATGATGAAAAAGCATGGACCTTCAGAACTACTCAAACAATAAGAGAATACATGAAGGTTGTTGTAGTCCAATTTCTTCTTCATGTAACTTCTATTTGTAGTTTTCCACACCGTAATTCTTACACAACATAAAGAAAATTCTTATAAAATGACTCAATACTGGAATACTTTTTGAAGACAACAACATCAACACAGAGAATAATAGAAATAGGCAAAGCTTTGTTTTGCCTTTTCCCAAACCTACATAAATAAATACATTAGTTTGGTTGCGTCCTTCTTTTCTTCACATAGTAATTTCAGTGTGTGGTACACACATGTGCATTTAAATGTTCTAACGTGAAAACTTTCATTTTGAAACTATTTTGAACAAATATATAGTGCTGAGCATGCAATCATTCCGTTTTGATTAACTAGCATTGTTACCCATGCTAGAAATCTTTTCCCCCAGTTTTCAAAGGAAAACTTCATGGCTGATTCTCTCTTACAAGCTCTAAAAAGGCGAAGTCAGAGGGCTAAAGAACCATTTTGTATGAAGTTTGTCTTTTGTGTTATCATATGTTCGATTTTGATGGAACCTGATACCCGCATTATTTTTCGAGATTTATCAGACGAATATAGATACAGTAAACAAGATTTCTATTTGTTGAGAAATGTTCGAAATGAACTCTCGATGAAAAAAAGTCCTGACTCGATTTGTATAATTAATTTTTTTGTCTTAAAACAGATCTTTAAAAATTTGTCTGTATGATGAAAGATGCAATCGAAGACGCTCTACAAAACAGTCTATAACTAATCCTCCCTAACTCCTATTTTAAGAAAATTATCAGCTTAGAAATACGCATTACAAAAAATAAAAATTAACCGTGGACATTCAGCTCATTCATATAATCATTTTAGAGTCACCATATAACCAATTATAGGTATGTGGTATTCTATCTTCTATTATCTCATAATATTACTGTATTTAGAATCAGTTCCTAGATGCCACTATATTTTATCCAGGCATTCGAAATATCTTTTGTTCTCTGCATATTCACATTGTGATGCATTAAAAAAAATAAGCCGAATATTACAATGAGAAACAATTAAAGATGAATCAAGATGTGGTGCATCACGAACTTTTCGAACAGAACCATTGTAGAAAGCAATAAAACGATTAATATACTTAAAAAACAACTTGTTAATTATGCAAAAAAAAATGGATACGAAAATTTGGTGCAAGAAAAAATGATTATAAATGGCAATAGAACAAAATTGTTATTATACTGATTTTTCTGGAATACTTTCAATTGAAGAGTTTCACACTAGCAAAAATGATGTAGTTTATGCTGAAGATTAATTTAAAATTCGTGCTGATTAAAGAGAAGTATCAATAGTAAAGTATCCAAGTGATGCTATGTTTCTGAGTGGGATTACCACGTAAGGTTTGATATGTCAAGATGGTCCCATTAATTGTGCTCAATGTTCACTTGATAAACGTAAAAGAACGTACATGACTAGTAATTTACATGCAACATTTTGACGTGAAAAAACAATTCTGACAATTAATGAAGTTGTGGAAAATCTGAACAAAATCATATTTCAAGATGATCAAGATTCATAACGTCGAACGAACGCAGCTATAGATGTGGTAAATGATTTCTTTGAAGGAAGAATCGAATCAAGTGATGCAGATGCGAAATTTGTTGACATGTTGCCCATTGAAAATATTTAGAGATTATGAAGAAAAACACAAGAATAAAACGTTAGTTGATTTTTCTAATTCAAAATGGCGAAAAATTACACCTAAGTAATATGAAGCAATAATAGATAACATACTTAACGCCTTGGAAATCCTTAATATTCTTTGCTGTAACATTCATGTTGAAGAAATATTTTATAATCAAAACAAAGTTTTTTTAACAAAATAAAGCTTTCATCATTCTAACATGTCCACGATTAATTTTTATTTTTTGTCATGAATATTTCTAAATTAATAACTTTTTTAATGAGTTAGGGCGGATTAGTCATAGACTGTTTTGTAGAGCGTCTTTTATTGCATTTTTCTAGCATTTAAACAAATTTTTAAAGACCTGTTTCAAGACAAAAAAAAAAGTTATACAAATCGAATCGAGACTTCTAGGCCATCCTTTAGTGATACTTAACAAAGAATCTCTTTAGGTATGCCTTTATGGATATAAACTTTGAACATATCTCTATTATTGACAAAAAAATCGGCTCGTTTGTTCGAGGTGTAAGGAAGATATTCAAATTTTATTTTTAGGTGGTTTTTAGAACATCTTGTATATCATTTATCGTACTTATTCATAGTATAATTATTGTCTAAATTTGACTTTTCAGTCGTTTTTTTTATACATATTATGATAATTATAGAATATCTTGTATTTTTTAATGGTCATCGAATTCTATAAAGTCAATTATGATCTTATTTAAAACAAGAGCAAGATATATCTTTTTATTATAACTAGTGTATACCATTGAAATCTTCGAATAAATTATTTTAAAAAATTTTTTAAATAAAAAAAAGAAAATATTTGTAAACTTTTCATAAATTTACTCAATTTTTCGATTGCAAATAAATGTGATTACATTTATCATTCTATATGTAAATATTGCAATAATTTCTAATCTTTTTTTTAAAAAACTTATGATATTTATTTGTTTTTACTCAAGATTCGGCTTATTTATAACACTATGATATCGTTACGATTCATATATGAATTGGAAAAGATTAAGTAATGATTCTACAATAGTTTATGATCTTTAAAATTCGTAAAAGAATATTCGAGTTGGTACTTTCAGTTTTTCATAAACTTCTAACTTGAGAAAACTTACCACCATATTCGAGTATATTCAGTCTAGATTCGCTATATTACTCGACTTGCGTTTAAGATCTATGAGTTAAGCACAGAATTTGATTCTACATCGAATAGTACTATTTGCAAGAGGGGTTATCGGGCAAAAAATGTCCTTTTGAGGTCAAAAAACCATTTTTTGCCCGACAACCTTTGTGGAAAATAGTACCATTTAATGCAGAATTAAGTTCGTTATCTAACTCATGAATTTTTAACTCAACTTGTGAGGTTCTCCTTTTGGAGATATAACTAATGGCTTCCACCACCGTAATCCACGTAGGCAGAAATACTAAATCCAGGATCTTAGC
>JAJEKB010005072.1:0-23426 GCA_022393335.1 Macrotrachela quadricornifera | reverse complement strand
GCTTAATAATCGATAAGTCCAATATAAGTATGTTAATTTGTGTTGTAGATTTTTCATATTTGTATTAAAAGATTTTTTTTCATAATATCTGGCAATATCTCTTGCTAATCGGCTAAGTAAATCAAGATGATGATCAAACATAAGAGTTTTGCCAATATAATCAACTGCCCATTCAATATGATATACAATATCAATAGTTAATATATAGATAGAGTGAATAAAATTATTGTAATAAATTTTCGGTATAATTTCCTTACCAAATGTAATTGAACAAATCAAGAAAATATTTCTGTAAGATTTAGATTCTTTTTCGATACAATGTAGACAATCCACAACGGAAGAAAAGGTGTAAAAGTTTCTAGTTGTATCGCTCCAATAATAATCAATAAAGTTAGTGGCATCATTAAATCTAATTAGGTTGTTTATATCAGTATCATCAACTTTTACAGAAATCAAACTTGTTTCATCAATTGCAGTAGTAGAAATAAAGTAATCTTTCAATTGACAATAGTCAAATGGATGATCAATATGTTCATCAAGCCACAGAAGTGTATGTTCTGGTTGATGTTCAACTAAAATAAATAAAAAATAATCGCAAATTTATATCTTATAACAAATGTTTCTCAAGAATAAACTTTGTTCTCTCAGATTTCAGACGAATGTTTTTGTGTCATTAGCACATTTTACTTATATTTAACCAGCGTCTTATGATATTAAAAGGAATTTTATAATAGAGGCATATGTCAATTATGAGGTTGTTGTTTGTGCATTTCGAGACAAACTATATTAATGAGTGCAAAAACGTCAAAGAAATAAAACTATTACTATAATATTATTGTATCTCAAACCATCCATCAATAAAAGTTTAAAAGCGAGTCTATCAAAATATTGACCATGTCGGTCATAGAAAATTTTTAGATTTTCAATTTGATTCTCATTCGAAAGTCCACAAAAAATGACTATGAAAACCAAAATTTCAGTTCATTCTGATATATCTATAAAGAAAATAGCCGGGACGTCATATTTCCAACTTCATGGATCATAAATTTGAGGATGATATGATCAAAATCAATCAAACAAAAACGATATGAGAACAGGTGATTGGTCGATACAGTACGTAATTATCGGTAATACGTAACGCAACAGATAGCACGGACCAAAAAGATACACACATACGCTTTGGATTCCATTTATCCATTCATTCCTTTATCTCAAACTTTTGATGATTATTATATAGAATCATCAAAAGAATGAATGATAAGAAACGAGAGAAACTACGACTGCTGTTGTTAATATGTGCTTAAGAAATAAAAGGAAAAGCAAATATTTTTAAAGATATGAATCTGATAATATATGCATTAGGTTCCGTCTAGTGATGTAACCAAGGATAAACTAATCCAGGAACCGATAGTTTTTGCCCAGATTCCGGTCAACAGAATAAAGGTAATAATTAGCATTGAAACATTTTTCGTTTTCTCTTGTATATACAATACCTCTGAAAAGACAATTAGCAACAGACATTTATCGAATAAAGTCTGAACACACTGAGGAGTAGGCAATATCGGTTAGTTGGCTACTTTTCGTTTCTGTCTAAAGAGGATGCTTGTAAATTCATCGATCAAAAGGAAAATTAAATGCTTCCATCATGTTTCAACCAGATGAGCTAATTTTTATTCTAGTAATGAAAGTGACTTTCCAAATTCTTGTTTTCATAAAACCTAATGCATAAATACTGTACGAAGTTATCGAATTTTTTTACTAAACACTTCAAAAATTCCACGTTTTACACGATATCAATGAAAAATGCTAGAATTTTGAAAAACCGATACCTCAAAAAGAATATGTTCAGAAATTCTAAAGTTTTGAATACGAGCTAATACAGCTAAGAACTTTATTTGAGTAAATTTTCAGTTGAAAATCAAAAGTACAAATTTTTTGAAAACTTAGGTTATATGACAGATAAACAACAGATCTCGGATTTGATATGATTTATAAAGTCCATAAGAGTTTTTTGATTTCTTTTGTACTTTTGGGATATTCTGGATTTTTCCAATTTTTTCATAATTTGGAAAGAATTATTTTGGATTACGATCCTCTAAAGTTTGCTTTTCTTGAATCGGACCTATCGCAAAGAATTCACAGAAAACTCATTCCCTCGGTCAAAATTCAATAGAAGCATGAACGTTTTGAGCATTACTTTAGTATAGTGATCACTTACTATTAAGTAAAATATGAACTTCGAAGCTCCTATTACAGGAGAAGTCTTCGTTCGAAATATTTTTTGAGCTCAAAAAATATTTAATTTTTGTATATCATTAAAATTGATAGTTTTGAACAGTATGTGTAAACGTCTTTTATAAGAATAAAAACTTGGAACTCTTCTCTGTTGCCAACAAAAAAATTAGCCGATTTAGTTTAAATATGATGAAGATATTTAGCTTTCTTTTTGGCAAAATAAACAATTGATTAGTTTATAAATAAAGTACCAGAAACCAAAAATTTCTGATTTGCAAATGATGAAAATTTCTAAAGAGTCTATACATAGAGACATTGAATCGTTTATAATTCACAAAGTAAAAAAAAGCAAGAATCTTATGTTTTTAATCTTAGATAGGCTATTGGTCACTCAAACAGTGTTTGAATGACAATTAATTTCAAATTATGAATCGATCGTATTCTTTGAAAAAATATGGTCCGTTTGTATCCTAGAGTTTAACCATTGCAACAAGCGTTTCCAACAATTCTATCCCTTCTTATCAGTGTGATGACAGCTCTAGTATTATCTACCACAACAGAGATAACTTGTGGTAAAATGTAACTCATTAACGCGGTCGCACACAATAGTATGTGTGACAATAGATTTCATGATTTGTCAATACCAGCAACTGAGAGAGATTTTCGTGTTGATTATGAAAAGATAATCGATGCTTTTGTTATTCAACGTAAGAGCAGCCGCATAATGCTGAAATTGTTATTGTCACCTTCACCTACAATTTTGCTTAATCAAAAAGCAGATACTTTGTTTTGTCTCTCTCTCTTTCTAGGAAAACGAAAATTCAAACACCTAGCTGAACTTCACAAAGAATTCGACTATTTCGAATAACTTTTCTTTTTGAGATTGTACGGCACCGCCCGGTCACCCACGACTTTCTGGTTACGTCCCTAATCACATTAGAAAAGTCTTTTCTTTATTTGCCACAGAACATCTCATTCTAAACAAAAAATGTATTCATAAACGTAGTGTCCATTCCAAAAAACATCGTCGCAAATGATATTTGACTGATGCCAGGATAAATACCAAAAGATCCCGTGTTGCGGGCTGAAAAAAAGTCGTTTGCTAAATTACGATACTTCAGCACAGTTAATCCGATAATCGAAAATATCATCAAACAGTCTGAATTGTCAACAAAACAAAAAAGGAAAAAACATCACCTGTGCCCAAAATCTCTGTAAGTTAAAAGCAGCGAACTTGTTGTCTTCATCTAAAGCCAGACGCCAATCAACGGATGCATATTATAAAGGTTAAGACTAATAGCCTTTAAACGGCATTCTTCTAATATGGCAATGGATATTATTGTTTTGCACGAAACTTTTATCTTTTTATTCCAGAATTGTTTACACGGTTTCTACTATTCTTAAAAATGTTCTTCCCTCATAACTTTTTGCATATGTGTAAGTTCATGCAAATACTAAATTTATACCTCAAAAGATATAGTAGCCAAACTCAATAAGTAGTAGGGCAACTTGTTTGAAAGATTTCTTCAATTAGTTATCGAGAAGTACTCAACATTGATCTCCTCAATGTTCTATCAAATGTGTTACAAATCATCAGTTTTCATATTGTTTTTTTTTCATTATAGAACTTAAAACTATCCAATTAATTACATTTCCATGTGTTCATCAGATAATTCAACAATTTCATGTTAGAAATGAAAAATAATGCTATATTCAAATTTTTGTGACGAAAAATTTTATAAGCGGATTGAGATATTTTTTAAAAAGAAACATATCAACACATGCGCCGTGAACAGAGCTGTACCATATCAAAAATACAGCCTGGGATCTCTTAATTTAGTACTACACTACTATTCAGCAATGAAATTGCATACTTTTCTCTTTCAAATTTTACTTTTCCATTAGAATATCTCATAAAAAAACGCATCCAGAAAATATTGAAAATAGTCTAGTATGTAGAGAAAAAAATTTTGTATCATCTGAGAGATCTCGCACCCCAAGCAGACGAAACACGAGGGAGAATATCGCAAAATACGACTATAATTGAAAGAATCAATTTTTATAGTAAATTTATGATCCAAGAAGTCGGAAATATGAGGTCCCGGTTATTTTTTTTATAGATATATCAGAATGAGCTGATATTTTGGTTTTCATAGTAACTTTTCGTGGGCTTTCGAATGAAAGAGTTAAATTGAAAATCTAAAAATTTTCTTTTCTCTTGTATTAGTCAGTTTTCTAAGGGACTCTCTCTTAAATAATTGCTTAATCATACTAAATGAAAAACACTGCAAAAAGCTTAATTTATTACTAATGTAAAGTATGTTGCAACTAGGACGATACGAAGGTGCTAGTTACAAAAAATCATTTTAAATCTATACAATCTCAATTATGTTCACAAAATTTTATAACTGCTAGATATTCTAAAGAAAAATTGCTAGATATATCATGTTTGTTTCATAAAAGGTAAGTTGTATTAAACTGTATTTATTCCGAGAGTAATTTGAACGTTCATTTATTACAAAAGTCACGTTTATAAATAGAATAGTTAATATTACCAATTTACTACAAAAAAATGGGCAATGGTCAATCAAAATACACTTGATCGCGTATACCTTTAATCCTGAATAAAAGAAGGAATATCGCATTGAAGAGATTAGCTGTCTTATTGCTTACTCAATTTTTCTTTATTATGATTTACGCATGAAAAAGTTCAACTCTTTTACCTGTGCATATGTTCATGATTTCTATACAAATGACATATGTTACTTTATTACAGTTGAAAAAATTCGTAATTTTCTCGAAACAACTAAAACTTTTTCTACATAAATAATTATCAAAAAGTCTGAAACAATTAATAGAAAAAATAATGGTAATATTACTGTTTTAAACGATTGTAGAAGTTCTTATTAATTTCATTTAATACATAAAAGATGGATGATTAAAAAAATGTTTTTATTTTGTGATATATCTAAAGAAAAGTTTGATGATAATTCGAATATTAAATTTTCAATAAAATATTTATCGATTAGATAAAAATTTATAGTTTAATTAGTAGAAGAATTTAATTAAAGTTTTCTTATTCGCTTTCAGAAAAAATCAATTTAGAATGTGTTTTCCTCGTAAAATATTATGTAGCAATTTGGTTTTATCCAAATTTTTCAAGATTATTAAATCTAATTAAAAGAAATTTATTTAAGAAAAAATCTTACTTTCATCTATTGACGCAAGTGATGGCGGAATAGTAACATGTTGAGCATTAGATTTTGACGGATCTAGAGAGCGGAGTTGGCCTGTAAATGAATTGTTTACAGTAAAATATGGATCTGAACGTAAAATATTAAGATATGAATCATCGAAGACAATATCTAATTCTGAACAGTCATCATAGATTACCAAGAAGAAATTATTCATATCAATATGAAAATAATTGCCAATCGAACATAGAATATCGTCTACAAGTATTTCATTTAATTCAAAATGAAATACATGTGATCGATGTACATAACAAACAGTAATATTAATTAAATTAACCATTTCATAGCTTAATAAATAGGCCTCATTTTTAAATGATAAATAGATTGTTAAATAAAATTTCTATTATTCCTTTTTTATTTTAAAACTGAAATAATAATTTCATAAAATAGTGTGTATGTTATTGTTGTCTATAAACAATCTCTGATAAGCGCCATCTGTGTATTTGTATATATGAATACACCAATAATATATAGACCATCCTGTGGTGTCAAACTGGTTTTACCTTGAAAAAAAATCTATATTAAAATTTCAATTCTAAACAAACTAAAATACTAATTTATTTTACTTAATTCAAATAATACCATGTAATCTTTATTACATATTATAATTCAAGATGCATTAATAACCAATAAAACTCATACTTATAACTATAGGTTATCAATACATTCAATATTGCTAGTTGCTCAGAAAATTCCAACGAATTTTATTTACTTTTTTTTCGGTGTACCTGTTGGATTTTTTTATTATATCTTTATTCATTGATTGGAAGCATCTAATAATGTTATTTTTGCGTTTATGATTATTATAATTTTTTTCTTGTTATTCAATAAACAATTGCTGTGTTAAACTTGTTATTGCTTTTGGCATTTACTGCTCATATTTATTATTAAATAGAATAAATATGGTCATAGCACTTGTACAACATAGTGATCATCCGGGTCTTAGATCATTGCCTCGCAATTTTTGGCGTGAATTCGATTCTAATATGACATTGACAGATATTAAACAAATAGTCAAGAGTTCTATTCAAGAGCCTCCATTCAATTGTGATATATCGTCGTTTATACCAATAATAACCGTTTCCAAGCCAGGCTTTACGGACTACATATTGGATGAAGAAGGTTTTCGTGTACAACCACCTTTTAGCAATCTCGTTCAAATACAAACAACAATAACACCAGAAAGATTGAAAAAAACGGAGGTAACATTAAAAGTTACTTGGTTTCCGATCAATAATGCTTCTTCAGTTCAATTGGCAACTGGAACACGTAAGATAAATCATTTGTCATTTGAAATCTTCATTTTTATCTTTCATATTTAAGTCAATCATGATGCAGTTCATGATACTAACAGTTCAAATAATAATGGAAAAATTTTTTTTTAATCAAAAAAGTAATGAATTGAGTTAGGTAGTATTGCAGCAGTTTTATTTTACGCTAATTGCTTCTTTTCTACAATTCAGATAAAATAACTACAATCATAAAATATATCTTGTTTACTCTTTTGTTGAAGACTTTCGCTTTAATTCTGATGCACAATCCGGAAGCTTAGTAAATTTTAGAAAAAATGACATTTTAAATGATGAAGTGGCCCTTAGAATTGATGCATCACAATTTTATTAAATCTTATATCTTCTAGATTAACTCATATATATATACGAGATTTCTGAATAAAATGTGATATCGTGCAGTTATTAATCGTCGTTTTTTATTCAATTGCGTCTCTTCTAAGGAAGGGCCCATATATTATAATCATCAAAATTTTTATTTAAATGGGCAGAAATTTCTAGAGTTTTTAATAGAAAATCAGTTTCATAGAGAATGACAATATAGAGCTACATAACATCTCATTTTACTTTGAAATTTTGTATTTATACAGTTAATTTTTTGAAAAAATTTTATTAAGTATTCTTTGAATTGGTTTTTTAGGTGTTTGCTTTATTTAGATCTGATTTAATAATTCTTGAGGAAAAAATTTAAGATGGAGTTTATTTAAATTGAAAGTTCCCTGATAATACATGGTTGGTATTTTATTGATCTAAGGGCATATGATATAGAAAATAAATTATGAATATTTTTCTACCGCTTAACAACTCAAGACAATTACTTAGCTAATTCAGATAAAGCATAGAAGTTTGCATTGTCTATTTGTATGTTTTCTTGTATCTTTTTTTCAGAACATGCACAATACTCTACTTTATCATATTCAATACAAAATTTAAGTGAACAACCATATTCGGATGATGTTGAAACTCGTTCATTATCGGTTACAAATGAGATTACTGAAACAAATACTGGTAGGTAATACCTTTCAACATGAGAAATTGGCAAATATTTTGTAAAACAATATAACTGTTATGACGATTTTTACATGTCAAATAAAGATTTCGTTTTATATTGCTTTTCTAACATATAATTCTGTTGTTTTTCAGGTAATATTAAAAATAATCGAGCTGCAATGTCTCGTTCAAATGTACAAATACCGTCACCTACAAACACTAATGTTCATGGTTCTACTGGCAGTCGAAGTAGATCACCAGTACAAAGAAAAAATAAAAAAAGAGGTATTATTTTTTTTTACAGTACTTATCGATGAGAAAGATAGAACAAACGTTTTGATTAGTATTTATTGATTAGGTAGCAATAAATTATAGTTGAGTTACATGCTTGGCTATGTATTTCCCTGAAGCCAATCATATCTTTTCATTTGTATATGAAACTGTGAACTTTTTTCAGTGATAAAACATTACAGATATTTGTCTAATCTGTCTATATAAATCATAGTTAGTATTGTTGCTGCTTTTTATCTCTTCAATATGATTACGTAATATGCAAATATTTTAGCTAATTCGTGTATTACATAGTCATTCTGACGGAATGAAAGGCAGAATTAAAGTTTATGAAAAACTTAAGTTTTTTGTTTACTGTTTTTAAGATGTTAAAGGCTCTTGCCATAGAACAAAATCTGTTCATACAAAACGGCCTGATTTTGGTATTATTGCTATTCCAAAAGAAAAATGGGTTAAGCCAACTGAATTTTCAGCTCGTGTAAAGCATAGTAAGTAATGTAATAATTCAAGAGAAATTTTCAGACAAACATTACATGCTTATTTCACATATACTTCTGCTTTCTAAATTATATGTTATTTTGGTTGTTATTGTCTTTCCAGTGAAAATTAATCACATTTGAAAATATAAGTTATTATTCCGATTAAATAAAATATGTTACGCCCAGACAAATCTGAAAATTGAAAAACACGCGTGTAAACCCAATATTATAGGTACGTTAGCATGCATGAGTCATTATGACGTGGTATACATGTAACCGGGTCAGAAATCACACTATATTCGCGAGATCACGCATGGAATTTTCTGTGTGTACACTCTTAATAGCTTCACATACGTGGACATACGAGTGCTTTTATAAAAAACTTCTCGTATTTGAGGTAATAATATATTGTGGTTCTAGAAGAGTGATTTCCATTGCTAGGAGAAACAAATAAAATACATATCGATGAAAAACTAAATTCTTGCATGGAATACCATGTACACTACAAAATAGCACACTATTGCACGTCAATGCAGAATTGCTTCACTATTCATTTTCGTAAATAGGATTCTTTCGAGGAGATCTTATCATTTTGCTTAGACATATCCACGCATGTCATATATTTTACATGTAAGTATCTGCAAACATTAGACTCACACATAATCTCGCATGTTTTACTAGAAAATTGAAATTTGTATTTGCATGCATGCGTTGGAGACATGGATTTATACGCAAAAAAATGCAAATATTTCAAATGTTTTACAAGATTACGGATGTATAAAGACGAATAAGATTTTTTTGCAAGTAAATGTGTTATTAAAAAGTCTTTGCAAATACACGCGTTTTTTAAACTTTCACGTTTGACTGATCACCCTCAAATGAACTAACATTTCTCATATAAATACTATTGATTATTGAAATAAACGACAATTCCTCACAAAAATCTTCTATATTTTTCTAGATCCTTCAACAATTCCATTGATTTCCAAATTTTTACCGTCTGATATGGTTAAGTTTAGTTACAATATTGACAAATATCAAGAAAAACAGTATATATCAGATCGTGATCGGGTACGATCAGTTTCGACAAATAGGCGATCAACTTCAAAAGATCCAACAGAAGACCAGTTGGTTTCAGTAAATAAAGAAAGAAAATCCTCAACTTCAAAAACACTAAGAAATGGTCGATCACTTGTCATGATTCAAGCAGATAAAACAAATATTAAAAATATCAAACAACGTATTTTACCTGAAATACAGGTACAACAAATATATTTTTAATAAATTTTCTTTTTTAATAATATGATCTTATACAGATAACAAAGTATCTGGAAAAAAATAAAGCTAATAAAGATTACACTATGATGTGTGTCGCTTGCGTGATGGAATCTCATATAGAAGAAACAAATGAAATAGAATTCTGTATTGTCGGAAATAAGCGTTTTTTAACATCGCCAAATACTGCTGAAGAAAAACAAGTTGAACAACTTTACTTTGTATTGAAGGAAAAAGATCTGGAAGATGAACAAAATGATGAACTCCAGTAACTAGATTTTTTTTTATGTTTTGTGTAATGAATAATGTTTATTCTATATTTAGATTGGCAGCAACACTTATTCAACTGACAGGAGAACTTGGCAAAGAAAAGGGTGATCCTCTATTTAGACTTAGTCAAGAATATGTCCAAGTGGCAAGTGAAAATGGTTTTCAATTTTGTTCTGGTGATCCATTACATCGATTAGTAGTATATCTGTACAAATATAATGAAATATTGAATGCATATGAACCTGATTGGCAAAATCTATGTTTATCTGATTATATACATCAAAAAAGAACATGTTCGTATAACTAATTTATATACATTACTTCTCAATTTCTGATTAAATTTTTATTTTAGAAATCAGCAATAATGAAGATTGATTATATATTAAGATGAAGCAATAATATCAAACAAAATCGAATGGTGTTAATATATAACTAATATAATTTTTATCATTAATAGTATTAAAACAAAAATTATTTTGTTTTAGTTGTTGCTTCTGACCTTCTTAGATTTTATTTGAGTTATTTAAATTTAAAATAAAAAAGTATAATAATTGTAAAAAGAAATCTTAACATGTTGTCGAATCTGGTCTTCCTGATTGTTTTACTCTCTTTAAACGATTTATTAAGAAAGACTAAAGTTTGTCTCTAATGTGGTTCATATGACCATACAGTACCTATAGTACAAATGACTATGTAATATATATGGCTAAAATGATCATCTAATCATTATGTTTGAAACTGATCGTGCAATGCAAGATTGATGAACAATATTATTCACTGATTGAATATAACTTACTTGATAGTTCAATGTTGTATTAATAAACATATAATATATTAATAGTAGAAAATGGATGACTCGATCAAACATATAATTATGATTGACAAATATCACACTTACTGAATAATGTGATTTATGTCCTTCCAAGTCACTGTAAATGGCGATCAATAATTATAAGAAATTTATGTTATTGTTTAATCAAATTAGTGCCATATATAGTTAAGAAATAAAAAATAAAATCTTTTCCACAACAATTCAAATTTATAAAAAGCTTTGTCTTCGATATCAATTTGAAAATTCTATTTATATAATCACCGATAATATACTTGTCATACTATCATGACCAGCTCCCGCCCGAATAGGTCTATTAATGAATCTTTGACGCTGCATGCGATTACATTCGTATATCTACTCTGTTCGTGTAAGGCAAAGTAAATAGACATACGATAAACGTTACTTCTATATAGAAACGTCTTCAGTCAAATTTTTTGATTCCAAGAATTATCACTTTTGGAACTACGATTTGAATTTCGAATTCCAAATACATCAATACATTTTGATTCTAGAAAATTCTGAAAAATTATTTTCCTTTATATGAATATATTTTCAATGTTATTATTTTTTCGTTAAACGTATTTATGAAGCTACGCAATAAGGTATTTTTGCGCATGTGAATCGTTACTCAACATATAAAAATAGAATGATCAATATGTAGGAGTATAAAGGTTACCGTCACCTTGATACGATTTTTCTATTAACTGCGTCATTCTCAAATTTTGTTTTTTGAATTTGAATTGTGCTAAAGCAGTAACCAGGTTTCGGAATCCAATCCAATTCATTACTTATGTGAAATGATCGATTCAAATATTTCTTTTAAGGTTTCTGTTAATGCAATCATAAACACATAATTTTCTTCATTTTGAATTAAATATGATACTTTTTCATAAATATTAGAAGAACATTGACTTTGTATGAATTATAAATCAACTTTTCTTTAAAAAGAATACATGTCGTAAATAAAAATCGATTTATTCTAATTACAGAAACTGAAAGTATAAATTTTCATATCATATGAAATCTCATAATAATTTCGTAAAATCAATTTATCGGAAATAACAAAAAAAAGAACGAATTATTTATTTAAAAAAAAATGATTAATTTTGATTAATAAAAAAAAATCGAATCATTTGTATTACAAAAATAATTTTTTATTTGATTACATTACACACATAATAATCTTTAAAGACAAATCTTATACTATATAACTAATGAATCTCTTCATCGAGGAGCTCGAGCATTTTCTATTTGTTTTGCTGCTACTGCTGATAATGCATTGACATTAACATCTAAAAGAAAAAACATGAATATGAATTCTTAATCATTTATAAAAAGAAAAAAGCTTTTACCTGATGAATCATTCATTTTTGCAAAATGAGCATTACCACTATCAGAATATTGTTTTAAATAAATTTCTTCATCATGTGTTAATGTTTCTCCAAGTTTTCTTAAAGCATCAAGAATTTCTTTTTTTTGTCGAGCTCCTTCACTACCAGACAATTTACCAACTTTTGTATCTCGTTCAATCTATAAATATATATTTTGTTAAAAGAACAAAAAAATGAATAAAATTAAATTCATACTTCAGCAAGACGATTACGTAATTGAACTGGTTGTTTCTTAGCAAAAAATCTAATGACTTCTGGCGTTTGAAATGCTTGACTAATTGCACATTTAATAGCCTATTTATAAATAAAAGAAAAAATAATAATAAATCTATAACCATTTATTTTTAAGTAATATACATTTTGAATTCGTTGTACATCATCAAGTAATGATAGACCACCTTCTCCACTTTTCATTTTTTCTAATGATTTACTAAAATCTTCTAATTGATCAACAGTATCTTGTCGTGCTTCATTATATTCATCAATGTCCATTTCATTTTTTATTTGATCTAAATCAGTTAATTGATCAAGTAAACGATCAAGTTGAGCATGAAGATTATTTCGTAAAACATCTGTTTGAGCTGACATGATTAATTTAAATATCTATAACAATAAAATAATTTTAATAATCATAAATAAAACTTCAAACAAACATAAACAAAAAAAAACAATCTGATTAAAGTTTAGTAAACACTTTTGATAATGAGCAAAAATAAAATCTAAAAGAAGTAATAAACTTCTTTTCATTTATAAAATATCTCTTTAAAATATGCTAAAGTTAAATAATGATATAAGTTAAACGAACAAACAATTACTCAAAAATATGATTTAATAAAAGTAGAGTTTTGTTTTTTTTAAAACACTAATCTAAAATTTGCGTAAAATAACCAAAAAGAAAAAAAGAACCTTCAAAAATAAAATCAGATCAATGAAATGTAAATCGAATTTGTGAGAATAAGAAAAAGAATAATAAAAGACCAATAATAATTAAAAATGAAACAGTTAAAAGATCTGTTTGTGCTGGATGTATATTATGCACATAAAGATTTTTATCTGCACTTATACTTAAAACACTTGTTTCATATAAATAATTTTCTTCATGTAATATAAAAGCTAAATCAGTAACAAATATTGAATGTGAACGATTTTCATACAATAATATTAAATGATTTGTTTCATATATTCGTACATAACCATCAGAGTCACCAACAGATATATATTTACCACAACTACTAACAGCAATTGCTGATATACGATCATATGAAACTCCTCGGCGTTGTCGAACAATAAATTGATGTTGTTTATTTTCATACCATTGAACAATATAACTAATTAATTTATCACCTATTAATTGAGGAATAAGACTAGTATATAAATAACATTTTGTATTTAATGTTTTTGGTACAAAACCAAAACGAACATGACGAATACGATACAATGGTTTTGATGGACTTGCTGTTTTATTTATTCCAAATTGACAAAGATCAAGTTCACCATGTTTATCAAATGGTGATGAACATTGACGAATATGAACATGATAATCACGTGATACACTAACTAACCATGTTCCCAATAGATCAACAGCTAAATCATCAATTTCTCTAGTATGTGCTGTAAATGATGTTAATAAATTTAATTGAATTAAACGATCAAATGATGATATAGCTGGCCAAATAATATCATAAATTGTTAATGAACCATCACTTGCACCTAATGAAATATAAATAAATAAATAAATGCAAAAAAATTAGATATAAAAATAATTAAAAATAACTAACCAACAAAAAGTTTTGATTGTGTAACTGAACAAATAGCAATTGCATTAACATATTCTTGTTCTTGAATTGGAACTGTATAAACATTATTTACTATTGTTGATGTTGTGGTTGTTGGTGATGTATTCGGTGGAAGAGTAAATGAAATTCTACGAGTTGTCGGTGTTATATTAGATGGTATAACTGCAACTGTTGTTTCATTACCAACAGCTTCAACTGTTGCTTGTCTATTTCGATAAAATGATGTTGATGAATGACGTTGTGTATTTGATACATCTGATGTTAAAGAACTTTTTCGTCGACGTACAGATGTTAATAAAGATAATACATCTTGACTAGTTGATGATGGTGATGACATTGGTGATGGACAATTTACTGGTAATCTATCATCAATATCTTGTTGAGATGGTTTAAGCATAATAATTTTTAAATGACGATTAAGTGCTAATATAAGATATTCATGTTGTTTACATAATGAAACCATACGCATAACACTATCATGTTGAGAAAAACTATTAACATTTTCTATTGCACATTTATTATTTTCTGAATCCGATGGTTGATTTAAATAAATCCATTTTAAATCAACAGCATTTGCTACACCAGTTTTAGCTGTACCACCTCCACCACCAATAGCTATCATACCCCAAGATTTTAATGGTTGAATACAATAAGGTGGATAAGCCATTTCTTGAAGAAAATATGAAGATGCAGAAGATGATAATGTTGATGACATAATTTTATCTGAAGAAATTTATATTAAAAAAAAATACTGAGTAAATATTTCTTTATTATTTTATATAATTTTTATAGAGAATGACAAAAATATATAGAAAACATCACAACAATATCATAATAGAATTAATTAGCAACCATATAAAAACAAAGCTAAGGAAATTTAATTTTTAGGAATTAAAACTACGAACAATTGAATTCTCAATACCAGACGTTTTATTTTTCAAATAATCAGCTGAATTATTCATAACTGATGATTGTTGTTGACTGGTACTTGATGATAATAAATTATTTTCTTCATCAATAAAACAATCATCTGGTATGTCATAAACTTTTTATTTAAAAATAAAAATAAATTATATTATATATTTTTAAAATTATTTAATTTACTTTCTGACAGAATTTTCGATTCACTATTATTCTTATGATTTGTATCTGTATCTTGTTTTTTATAATCACCATCAAACCAACGATCATTAGAAAAAAAAGGACTCATTTCATTCACTTCTGTTTCTATAAAATTGATGCATTCTTTCGTATATTCAATTGAATCTAGTCTTGAAAAAACGATCAAATGAAAAAATAATAGTACATTTTAAAATTAAAATAAACTAACTTATCAGCATATTTTTGTAATGTAATTAGTTCTAATAAATTTTCAAGTGTATGTGTTATATTTTCGAATTTAATTGAAATTCCTTGTGATAAACAACTACTATATATATTTGCATTTAATTTTGCTATATTAGCACGAAGATAATTAGTTGTTGGTTTTTCTGGATGAAAATCCCTAGAAAAAAATGGTTTTATTATTATTCATTAGAATTTTTTTTTCATATCTCACTGTTGATCTAAACGAAATGGAAGATTTATATGTAGATAATCTGCAATAACATTAATTAATTGACAGGCATGTGACAAAGCTGATAATACTTCATGTAAGTCATGAAAAATGGATGATTGAGGTGAATCAGGATCGCATTCATTTATATCAGTATTGACATTTGAAAGAACTAAAAATAAAAAATATTAATTATATATATTTTGAACAAAGATTATCTCAGATTAAAAAAAATAAAAGCTTATAATGACCATTAATTCTTAATATGTATCACTGAGAAAATGATATTAAGTTTATATTCGATCCAAACTGTTGAAGCCATGGCCATTTTCTCTATAACTGAAAAATAAAAAAACTAACGTTTTCACTTCCAGAAGAATATTAAAATTTCAATTTTTCGTTATTCAAAGTATCAGCTAACTAAAAAAAAGATAGAACTCTATAGTTTTCATTCAATTCGATACAACTAGGAAAGGACCATTATTCAACGTGTTTCAACAGTTAATTCAAGACGGTAATTCTCTCTTACAAAAATTCGCAAGTCTCTACAATTAAATACAATGATTCGATATAAATCATAATAAAAAAAAGTTGGAGAGTGTCAAGACTTTTCTGTTGAATTGATGATATTTTCGAAGTTTATATATAATGTTCGATTAAAGGAATAGTAGAATACATTACGAATATCCTTATTTGGAAAGTACTGATACAGAAAAAGAATATTAGGGTTTTAAATACTATGATTAATCTTTTGGTTATCGACTAAAGTCAAACACACACGTGTCACCTTGTAATTACTCAACACACGTATTCTTTTTTTTCTAAAGTACGATTCAATTCTATGTAATAACAAAAAAACAATGACACTGAAAGCTCTAGTTACTAGATGTTTACCTTATATAGTAACAAAGTATAAATACGTCAGCAATAACCAAACGGTTAATATTGACATTTTAAAAACATAAAGAAAATATATATCTGAAATTTGATAAAAAAAAAGAAGAACTAATTTTATTACGAAATATTGAATATTTAGATCGTATCTGAACTATTCATTATTAGTAATATTTTATATATTAATTAGAATATTCAAAAAAGACTAAAATAAATATTTTAAATATTTCTGATACATACGATTATTAATTTGATAATCTCCATTACTTGATAAACATGAATTAACTATTTGATATTTATAATCTGTACCAACTAATAATTCCTTATAGTCAAGTCGTTCGTTATTTATTTCATCAATACTTGTTTGTTGTGCATATGATAAATTTCTAATTCTTGTTGCAAGATCTCTAAAATAAATATTTTAATTATTTATTTTAAAATAAATCTTTTTTGTTTTACTCTTCAACTAATGTAGCACGTTCAATAGGAAATATAAATTTATATAATTCATTAAAACGTTTTTGACGAATATTATCTAATTGTTTTTTTTCTTGAGAAAGTTCAGTAGATTTCTTTTTCTTTTTCTCATGTGATGACTGTATAACTCTTTTAAACTCAATTAATCCCTCTTTCAATTTAAAATTTCGTCTACGAATATCATTTATATTTTGTTTAGTTTTATTATTAAATTGTTTTTCTAGAAAAAAGAAAAGAAAAGAAAAGTTGATATGAAAACAAAAAAAACTAAAAATAAAAACAAAAATACTTTGTTCGTTTTGTTCTCGTAATCTTTTTATTAAATGATTAATAAGATTAAGACGAGTTTTTCGTACTTCAATTTCATCGAACTAAAATTAAAAAAAAACTTAGAAAAGAATAAAAAAAATAATAAATTATTATTTACTTCTTGACGAATTTCTTTTGATGATTTTATTTTTGTTTCTAATCTAAATAAATAATATAAATATAAAATTTTTTTTTGCTTTTTTTTATTTTTTACTCCATTTCTAAAATTTTTTTTTCAGCATTACATTTTTTTAATAAAAACATTCCATCAGAATATCTATAAACAAGATAATAAAAAAACAAAAGATTATTTCAGAATTTTAATTTATAGAAAATATCTTCATACTGGAAATGAACAGAATTATTATTGGAATAATGATAAAATTCTTCATTATCATTTTCATTTAATACATTTAATAATAATTTTCGTTGTTCATTAAAACGTGTATTATGTTTTGATGAACAAAATTTACCAGTATTAACACATTTGGAACAAGTTAATGAATTACCAGAGATTTTTTGACATAAATCACATTTATAAGATAATATTTCTGTTGAATTTTCATCTATTTTTGTTTTGTTTATAGAAGAATTTTTTTCATCAATTGATGATAAAACATGATTTGATGTTGATGTCAACGATAATTTATCATCGTTATCCATATGTACATATATCAAATCTGTAAATGACATAAAAGAAACAGAAATAGTTTTCACTATGAATATATTACTTTTTCATAAATGAAATAAAATGAAAATATGAATTTATTTTAATAATTACGACGAATAGTAACAACATAAAGAACATTTAGAAACAAAGACATTTTTTTTTGGCTTTATATGTTCATATTATTTAATACTACTCATAACAGGAAAATGACTTAAAAGTTGTGTAATTGTTGAATTTTTTTTGCCATTTCTTGTTATATTTAATAAATATTCTTCACGCTGTAATTCATTTGTTCGTTGACCAATATGTTCACCCATACGAACAAGTGTTTCCATAGAATTATTTGAATTATGTTGTAAATCATCATCCCATTTTACCATACCAGCTTTAAAAACAATGACAACTGTACTACCACCATAAGCAAAATAACCTAAATAAACAAGAATTTATATCATCAAAATTTCAAATTTTTTTTAAAGTCTACTCTACAAAAAAGAAAAGACAAACTGGTAATGACCTATTGAAATTTTACTTTTTCAGAATTATTCATTTATGTTTAACATAAATAGTAGTTGTACTTCTTTATTTTATTTAAAAAACATATATGCTCTTGTCTTGTACTTTCTATGTAGAACGAAGAAGACATGCGTTTTGTATTCTAGTTGTAATTTTGAGTGAACGTGAGTATTGTTTCATTGAGAAAATATTACTGACGCAAAGGTAAAGAAAAATAAATCAAAATGAGTAACAAGAAAACAGGACACAAGGACGTGCAGAAACGTAATCAGGTGTTTAGTAACAGGAAGAGAGTGATGCATGCAAAAGAAAGGGAAAAAAAATCAATGACGCATATGTAAAAACATAGCGGAAAAAACCTAAATTTGAAATGATCTTATTCGGAAGAAAAATGTTTATATGTGATGCATCAGCACATATTAGAAGAATTTTCAATAGTAACTTATATATGTTTTCTTTTCTTGCTCATTCATATATATATATATATAATTTCATAAAATGTTTGCTCTACTATCTTCTCATTTTCAAACCTCATTCATACGAATAAACTATATGGTAAACTATTTTGAATGAAAAGCCGTTTAGTATCTTTTTAATGGCCTATCAATAAATACCTTGCTCATTTTGTCCATCGATTTTTTCCGATAGAAGAAAAGTTTATTGATTAGTCTACAACTTCTGTTTATGTCGCTGTATTCAATTGTTAAAAAATTCTCAGAAGATATGTTGAGGCTATAGCGAAGAAGCTATGGTAAAATTTGTAGCCCTGTATTATAACGTCTGGAATAAATATTTACCAAGCAAACGTGAAAAATAGCCCATTTATCAAACCAAGTTTATCTATCCAGATATGTTCTTTATATTTATTTTTTTTTTGTTAGAAAGATTACCACAAACTGAATGACTCAAAAAACGTTCAAAAACATGTCTGTATACATAATAAAAAACAAAACCTAATTAAAAAGACTCGATTTTTTACTAGATAGTAATTTAATATCTTGAATAAAGAATTTCAAGATTATAATTTATCTTACCAAGTTCATCCCCTTTTTCAATTAATTGATATGGTTTAACCGTAAAATTAACCGAACCAACAAGTAATGCTCCAATAGCTACAAAAGCAACTTTTTCAAAATAATCACTTTCAATAGTAATCAATGTTCGTTGATTTCTTGTTAATACATCAATATTTCTTTTAATTGCAATTGGATTAACAGTATAATATGTACCAGTAATTTTGTTCATATGTTCTCCAATAATTCCTTTTATTGGTGCATGAAAACGATGATAATCATCTGGTGCTAAACGAAATATAGCTATTGAACCATTATTAAATTCTCGTGCTAATTTTCCATCATCAAATAAATATTGAAGAGAAAATTGTTGACCTTTTATCCATATACGTGTAGCTTCATTTATATCATCAAATACAATTAAACGACAATCAGCAGCTGATACAATTATATTTGGATCATCATAATTATCAATTGGTCTTGCAGTAGGTTTTAATTTTCGATAAAAAAATTCATTAAATGTAAAATACATTGATATATCTGGTTCAAGTAATTCATCTAAATTAATTTGATACATTTTAACAAAAGCTGGTATATGTTTACGTGATTTTGGTTCATCAAATGCTTCACCTAAACGTAATGTTTCACGAGCAAAAAAATTTCTTATTGTATTTGTATGTAATAATTCACGTTGAAGAGGACCAGTAAATATTAATCTCATACCATATTTATGATAAGATGGCATTTGTTCATATATTAAACGATTTGTACGACGATCAAGAACTTGAAATTCATATTTTATACCTTCACGATCTTCATATTTAAAGAAATTTGATGATAATTCATTTTCAAAATCTTGTTTTATTGTTTCTTGTGCCGGTATAATAGAACGAAAGAGAAAAGCAAAAGAATTTTGTGTTATATATGTATGTTCAAATATATTTTCATGTGAAATTGTATCATTTGAACATGTTTGATCAATTATATCCGAAAATACCGTTTGAACTTGATGTATTTCTCCATCATTAACTGCTGAAAGTATTCCAGCATTAATACTATCATTATCAATTGTTGAAAGAATTTCATTATTATCATCAATTGTTGAAGGAATTTCATTATTATCATCAATTGTTGAAGGAATTTCATTATTATCATCAATTGTTAAAAGACTTTCAGATGGCTTTTCTATTGTGTTTATTACCAATTGATCATTATCATTTGTCACACATGTATCAGAATTGATATTATCCATTTTTGAATTGAATATAAATGCTCAATTGTTTTTCTTTTCTCTTTTGTCTTTAAAATGTAATTATTTATTGTAATGCGTAAAAGAAATTTAACAGCCTCTTTATCATTACCAAAATGAAGCCATTTTTTCCACCTAGATGCTTCCATGATATACATGACAGCTGCCGTCTAATTTTAAAAAGAAAAAAAAATTCTTCATTTGTTTTTTTGCACTTTCAATAATGAAAATAGGCATTTATAATCTTTAAGATTTTCTTCATATTTTTTTTTTGAAAAAAAAAAGAAAAAAAACTTCATGATTGACAATAAATAGATCTATTTTTTTTCGTGTCTGTATAGATTGCAAAATGTAGGAAATAAACAAAGAAAACAACACAGGAAGAGTACTTTTGTTTTTTTTAGAAACAAAAAAATCAACGAGAAATAAGAAAAAGAAAAAGAAAAGATTCATTGTCTCTATTTTTTATTTCTAAAAACAACCGTTTAGAGACAAGAAAACATCTGAAATAATAAGATCGTATAAGTCAACAAACAGTTAAACACATAAACACGGTTTTTTTTATAGAATCGTTTGTGTAGAGCATTAATAATCTAAGAAATCAGTATCATTATAAAAGAGAAAAACGACGGACCGGATTGGAATTAAACACAAAAAATCATTCAAACAACAGACAACTTGAACGATGTGTTAAAACAGACATCATCATATCAACAGAAAAACAAACCAACAAATAAACAAAGAAAACAATATATTTTTTTTTAAATTCAAATCTACTGTCTTATATAATTTAAAATTCCAAATGCACGAATAATAAACATATTTTGATTGTTTCTTCTCTCTAATGAATGAGTGTTTGTTCAGGTGGTGTTGTAAAATTTAATGCATTTGTTGTTGATGATGATATAAGTGTTGCTGTAGTATTTGTTAATTCAGCACATATATCATGAAAAAGTTGTTCAGTTTCTTCAAATGTATTTGTTTCTGACATATGATGAAGATTTGTATTATTATTTTCATTATAATGAAAATTATCTGTTGATGATTTTTGTCTTCTTTCAGCACCAATCGCACGCTTTAATAACCAAGTTACATCAGATGTTTGATCAATATTCATTGTTTCATATGTAATATTATTATTTATATCATTATTATCTACAACAGTTACTATATCAGATTCAATATCCATATTAATTCCATTATCTTCATCACAATTTGTATTTAAATCAAGTACCCATGGATTATTATTATTATTATCATTATCATGATTATATGTTAAAAATTCTTGTTCAGAATTTACTATTGTTACTGGTTCATTTTCAATTTTTTTTAAAAAACGCCAAACTAATAGACGATTACGTAATGAAGCTTCTATCGGTCGTTGACGTTGACTTACTGTTGAACGTTGTAACTAAAAAAATAAAAATTAAATATTTTTTTTTATTTCTTTTTTATTTTGTTTTTATTTTTATACAAACACACCTTTTCGTATGATAATAAAATATATAGTTGTACTAAATCTGTTGGATTCGTCATTGTATATGCAAATGTAATGAGACTAGGAAATCGAAAGAATCTGGAAAATGCGTAAAAAAATAAATAAGCTCGTATTACGTTTTCACCTAGTATTTATATATGATTGCAAACGTATTTGCAAAACGATTTGCGAAATAATGAAATGAATAATTATTAGGTAGATAGGAAGAAATATTTTTTCCAATATGATGAATCATTTTGTAAGCATGCGACCTTATTTTAACCTACATAAAGAAGAGAAATAAGGAAAATAATAATAAATAAATAAATTTTATTGGATGAAAAGATTTTTTTTTGTAAAAATTTATTATTTTATTTAAATATAAAAAAAGAATAATGTTTTATTGAAAATAAAAGATATATAAAAACTAGATAATGCATTTATGCACTTTGTTATTATTTCATTGTTATGACAACGGATTGTAAAAAAAGTTTGGAATGACTGCAGCATTGAATTTGGTGAAATAGAACGAGAAATAAGGTACGTTTGTCTTTTAATAACTATGTACTTTTCTAATAGATATTGTAACCAAGACAATATATCGATGTTTTATTTTAGTTAATAATTCTTTTATAAGAATGTTTGGAAATTTGTATTTTCACTAGCGAACGAAAGTTTGTCTGTTTCAGTTTGCAATGCTGTGTGGATCACTTTTGATCTGATATTCTTGTTATTCATATCTTAGAAACGACTGCAAAATAAGTGAAAAGATAGAACCAAAGCTATTGTAAGTAGAAGAAAGGCTTGCTATCCTCGTAATCAAGGACAGCGCGAAGGGATTGGAGCAGAGAGGCACTTTCGAAAACGGAGTAAGATCAAAAAGTTTTTCTTACTGACTTGATTTTCTCAAATTTTCTTCCAGCATTAGCGAAGAACTTCCTGTAGTGGGATCGTACTTCTAGATCGGAGTATGCATCTAATAACCAGAGAACGGTAAGTCCAAAATCAGAGTATTTCAGTCATATATTTTTCAAACGCAGGGAGTGACTCCCCTTTTTCCACACCGCCCCTGCTCGTAATCTTGAAAAATTTTGCATTTATTTTTTGTGAAATATAGAAAAAGTAAATCATTATTTTTATCTTAAGAGTGATCTTTACATATCA
>JAJEKB010005068.1:0-16095 GCA_022393335.1 Macrotrachela quadricornifera | reverse complement strand
ATTTGTTACATTTGCTATGCGTGATATGTTAACAACATCACAAAACTATGATCAAGCTGTTAAATATTTAGCTGAAGTCAAACTTACAGCTCCATGCTATTATATACTTGCTGGACCAAAATCAGGACAAGTATGAATATGTATATATAAGTATGAACATGATCTTTATTTTTATCATAGGGTGTTATTATAACTCGTTCACGTAATGGATCAGATGATATCAAACCATTAGGTAAAGATAATTTATGGTTTTTGATCGAAACAAATTATGATAATTGGAAAAAACCACCTATTTTTGATGATCGTTTAACACCATGTATTAAATGTATGCAAACTAAAGGAAAAAATCAAGTTACATTTGAATCATTATTTAATGTTTTTTCATCACGACCCATGCTTAATAAAGTAAAGATAATTTTGTTTTTTGTAAATAATTTTATATGACCAATATGATATTTTAGTTGACTGTATATACAGCTTTAATGGAGCCAGCAACTGGACGATTAGAATCTTATTGGCAATATTGTCGTGATGAAGATGCACCATGCGCACCTTGGTAGAATACCTGTATCTTATTAATTTATACATTCCGGTTCTAACTATTTTCCTAATCTATTTTTTTTTCATTCATTTTGTTATTTATATTGCATTATTAAATGATGTCATTATAAAATAATAATCAAAATACTATTTTTATTGCATAGAATAAAATCTTATACGGCATTTAAAAGATTTTTGATATTCAATAAAAAGGATATCTCAAAAAATCCTTCAACTGAAATTTTTCATATATCTTTATTATTCAATTTAACTTGATCAACTATTTTGTTTTGAATGATAGGCAAATCATTCAATTTTTATTGATACGGACAAATTTCAAATATACTATTTAAAAATTTGTTTCAATTTCTTGAATTATTTTAGTCTTTAAATCGTTTAGATGTCTTACATTAGTTTTATAGACATTCGTTTTGACAAGTTCCTATAAAAAGAGAGCTAATGGTGTCAAGTCCTGTGTGATCATAGTGCTCATGAGATCGATCCACTTTTTCCTATTCATCGCTTGTCAAACTTGTGATATAATATATATAAAAACAGATAGAAGAAGTTTTTCAGTATGTCAAGGAAATTTTGTTGATAAATTGTTGATGTTTCAAAGAAAATTAGTTCAACAGTTAACTTGCATGATATTCTATATCATATAGTAATTTGTGTCTAGTGTTCATTGTGACTTCCATTATAGCATAAGAATTATTCTGACTTCAAGTGTGCAGTTATGTATAGTATTCATTTCTAAAATGTAAAATGTTGCTTCATCTGAACAAAAATCAGACAATCATTGTTTTCATCAGTAAGAATTGATAGTAACGTTTCAGTCATCTCCACACATGAATCCATATATTCATCGTATATCTCTTGTGTTAAGTGCATCATATATAGTTTATATCTTAAATCTTCATATATTATCATATGGACTACTGTTTTTGAAATATTAAAGTCATGAGAAATACGATGAACACTAGTTGAACGGGTTATTTGCCAATACTTCAGCAATATCGATGTTTTTGAACATGTACGAAACTAGATTCAATAAATTTATCATAAGTATCTTTGATGTTCTTTTTTATAGAGATATGTAACAGATTTTTGAGTTGAAAATGTCATCTGACTAATGATAGATATTCTAGTTTAGCTACTGTGAGTACAATATGTTATGATTCAAAGAAGTAAAAACAATCCTCCACATATAGTCAGTTACTAGTTTAGATCAATATATTCCGTCTATACATGAAGCACTAGTTCCCTTTCTCAAAAAACAGTTCACTCATGAATAAATAACAAATTCAATAACTGATGAACAGAAAGAGATAGATTGTGGTTACAGGACTTAACATCATTAGATCTCTTTTGATAGCATTATGTCAAAGCAAATATCTATACAATGAATATCAGACGTTTGGATAATTTAAAGACTAGAACATTTTAAGACATTGAAAGAAATCTTTAAATAAAACTTTTGAATTGTGTTCGTCCATAGATGCATTCGAAAGTTGGTGCCAGTTATGAGAATTAAAGTTGCAACTACGGAAAACAGAGCTAATACACTGCAGCATACACCCAACAAGGAAGTACAAACGTATTTAGTGAAAGTGAAAGTTGCAAATACTTAGGGTTAATCAAAATTTCGTAGAACGATGAAATGACCTTACCAAATAAGGTAACCTATTCAGAAATAAATAAAAAACAAATATACAATGTTGTAGAACTTTTCAAGGTGCGTCGAATGGTATATAGTAAATGTTGTTTTTATAAGGCTTTGAATGAACTAGAGTTAACTCACTGATAAACGAAGAAACACTCATCCCCACAATCACTCATATGCACATTGGCAAGATGATCGGCGATGTTGCGTATATGAGATTATAGCCCGTCAAAAACTCTACCAAACTGTATGTGAGAAATAATGTTTTATAAATGTTTTCGACCAATATCGAGAACAACAATATTCAATAACCTCGCATGCTTGAATGAGAATGCGACCATGAGTGTGTAGCCTTCTATCAGAAAGTTAACTCTAGTTCATTTAAAGTCTTATGAAAACTGCATTTACTATATACCACTCGACGTGCCTCAAAAAGCTGTACAACCTTGTATATTTGGTTTCCTTTCTTGTTTCTAAATAGATTACCTTATCCGACAAGGTCATGTCGATTTTCTACGAATTTTTGGTTAATTCTAAGTACAATCGTTAAAACACCCGATTACACAAAAAACTTAGGTGTAATTACTGACAAAAGATTAAACTCGTGAAGTTATCTAGATCATATGGAAGGTAAGATTGCTTCTCGAATCGATCTTTTTCGATATCTTTCGAGTACAGCACGTGAACCCGACATTAAGATGATAATAAATATTTTAAAATCAATTGTACGCACAATTATTACATATGGTTATCCTGTTCTACTGACTGCTGATCAAAAAATATGGAATCAAATTCAGATTGTGCAAAACAAAGCATTTCAAGCTGTACTCGGTCTATCAATATATACATCAGTTAATTATATACACAAGATTAGCAGCGTTCTCAAAATTAAAGTTTATGCAACAGAATTACTTCAAAAATCAATTCAAACAGCAACATCAAATAATGGTATTATACTGAAGAATCATCTTTAAGAAATATTTAATAAAATTTAAAAGATACTACTTACCGTTTCACACAACATCATCATCATCTGAAGATAAGATCATAGTTGATCCAATAAAAACTGTACAAAAACTGATACATCGGATTCGTACTCAATGAATCAGGTATTTCCCTGTTGTTCAGCTTTATATTTAATACGTACTCAATCAATGTTTTTGCTTGTTCATTATATTGCATTCAACCATCTCTTCTCATTCCTTTTCATTTTATATTATATATAAAGTACAGTCAACCATTTTACTTCTTCGTTTTTGTGCATTCATGTATTTCTCGTACCTCACGTACGATCGTATAGTCAATATGAAATCAGCACAAAATTATGAAAACTATTATCCACGATGTCTCCACCACATTTATTACCAATACAAGAAGGCATCAGGCAGTATAAAGCCAAATCATCTAATAAACCTTCAAGACAAAAAAAACTAATATCATGTGTCTCCTTATCCTTCCAGCTTTTAATAACAATACATTCTGCTTTGTTATTTGTGTATTGTTATATTTCAACGTCAATAAAAGCTCTGTCTTCAAAGAAAATATCCATTAAGTCTCACTATTGCTTCTTTCAGGTCTGCCAATATTTTTTGATATATAATTGAATTGCTTGATTGACAATATTTAATAATTAATTTAAAGAAAGAAAAGTATATAAAATACGATCGTCTGTGCGTACATATGCTCGTATATGCACATAGCGTGACAAGAATATAAAAGTTTTATATATATATACAGCTTACCACTAAATAGTAGAGATGAAGAACACATTCAATCGAACAAGATACGAATCCGTATTCCTCATTCATTATCGCTCTTCATGATCCTTCATTTATATTGCGCAAAAACCAATTATACCTCATTTTGATTGATTTGTACACTTTTCAATGTGAATGAATCTTTTCCTTTACTGCTTCTTTTACATTGACATATTTTATCGCAATCGTATACGCACCGAGCGAAAGAAAATAAAACATCTGTATAGACAACACTACACGTGTTGTAGCCCATTAGTAATTATTCACGATGAATACTCAACACAAGATGAACGGTTACTTTTTATCCAATTCATACAAGTAAGTTATTGTAGAATATTCAATGTATCTTCCAAATCAACCTTATGAATTTCTACATGAGTAATAATAGTGGTTGTTGCTTATAAAAAAATTAGAGTTACTTTTACATAACATTTGCCATTGAACAGAGGCAAATGAACTTATCTCTTCAAATCGAAATTCACCCAAAAATTTCTCTTTTCATGATTCTTCTTAAAACTGTCAACACAATTTTTTTATTTGAGTCGCAATTGATTGCATGAATGAGAAAGATAAGTGCTCTCTGACAAGAATTTCTATTTTTTCTAAATAAACCCATACAGAATAGATGTTTATCTAGTCATTCAGGAGAGTAGCTATCTATATGCGACTGAAAATTGAATGAATTAGCAAAAACAAGTAGTCGAAATACGGAACGAGAAAAGTCACGTTGATCTCATTTTTATTCTGATTTCAAAAGCAGTCACTTTTTGATTGGTGAATTTCTGAAGAACATGATTATGGATTCTTTTTAAGTTGCAATGTAAGTATAGAAACATTAGGATGAGAATTTTATTGGATCTAAAACTAAGAATACAAAGTGAACCGGATAAATAAATCAATATACAATCCTTGACTTACTATTATACATGTCCATTCAATTCTTATTCTCGTAATATTGTCTTGATAAAAGATTCAATTATCACATGAAAATGTCTCTTTATCTGTAGAACAAGATGCAAGCATGAACATACAAGCAGAAGAGATCACTCCGCAGATTATGCACTGGCTTTCAGTGAATTATTCGTGCAGTCCCCATGGAATGCTATAAATCCAATGGTATATATCAAATTATTTAAGGACCTACTCATCTGCCTGCGAGCTTCTCATGTTATTCGTGTTACTTTAACTTGTATGTTTCTTATAAGTTGTTCCATTTGTATATGGGAATTTATATTCATAGACAAAAGCATACCTAAGTCAATGTTTCTGAAACCCTACAATGCTTCCCCTTCATGTCATATGATACATACCTATCCTACTAAAGTGAGTCAACAGCGTTGTTATCCGCTTCTGATCAATTTTGGACATCGATGTTGTGCACATGCACAAAAAAATAATTGTCTGACTGGTTTAAAATATGGGATTCGGCAATGTTTGATGTTCAACAAACAGATTTTCGATAACGATCCAATTTTCGCTAATCAAAACAAAAATATTCTCAATAGACCAAGAGGTGCTGGTTACTGGTTGTGGAAGCCTTATATGCTCTTACAAGAGCTTTATCTAGCACGCGATGGAGATATTATTGTATATTCCGATGCAGCAGTTAATTTCGTTGGTAATGTGTCATACTTGACAAATTTGACGATGATTCAAGATGTTATTGTTTTCAGATTGTTCAGCTGGAAGGTAAGATGCATTTTTTGCAAAAATATTGGTAACAAAGTATAGATGAAAATATTAAATAAGATGTGCTTGTTATGAGAATAGTTGAGCATGTTCTTTTAGATTAAATCATTTAGCAAACGATATTATTCGCTAACATATTAATTACTGGTAAATATCGCGCCTTGACACTGATCGAAGCTAAGTCTTTCTCAAAAGATGTGCAGTCGTGCCATGTCTGATTTTTACAAGTTGATTGGTTTTATTTTTATAAAAACTTGACATATTTCTTTCTTAGTAGTATCGACTCCTTGAGAACTTATTCTCTTGAAACATTTCTGCTCTCAAAAAAGTATACTTGTGAGGAAACAAGTCGTACCCATGTAGGAATATGATTCAGGGATAAATGTTGAGATAGTTCATATGAAACACTTTTTAAATCTTTTTACTGTTGGAATTCAAATAGGCATTGGAAATTCACTATACACGCAGGATTGTCAAATAAAATGATGTTTTGAAAACGTGATTCCAGCGTGTAAGATAGAATTGCTGCTACGTTATAATACACTATATTAGTATACGAACACCATTATATGAAATCTATTCATATCAAATTTTTTTGTAAAAGCATCGAATTTTTGGAAGGGTACGTTTTTTTTATCGCATTAAAATTTGTCAATTACTTATAATCACACTAGATTTAGCTTCCTCTGCAAGTTTACTAACACTATAAAAAGGGAAAAGCTGAGAACTTTTATGAAAACCTATAGATTTTCGGTATTTTTGGCTTTATTTTGGAAGACATCATTAGACTTATCATACACTACTAGCAACAAGTCCCTGGGCATGTAAAACTCCAGGATAACTTTAATCTTTTTTAATCAAGTTTTTACCGAAGATATAGCTCGAAAAACTATGATCATAAGCACCAAATTGGACTCGATTGATTGAGATAGAATGGACTTAGGCTTCAAACACTACTTTCAGCTGTTGCGAATTCCATTTCAATATTAAAAATTTTTTTTTCGATTATTTCTACGCATCCATACAAAACGGCCTGTTTCTCATCTCTTTGACGCCAATTTCAACATAATTTGCATAAAAATAGCGTGAAAAAGGCGAGAAACAAGACGTTTGGCATGAATGAGTAAAAATAATCGGAAAGAACATTTTGAATATTGAAATGGAATTCACAACAGCTGAAAGTAGTGTTTGAAACCTAAGCCCATTCTATCTCAATCAATCGAGTCCGATTTAAGTGCTTATGGTCACAGTTTTTTGAGCTGTATCTCCGATAAAAATTTGATGAAAAACGGTTAAATAGCAAAGGTTTATTTTCATCAAGCACACATTACGAGTATTCACTTCTCACAAATAATAGTTGAACAATAATGATCATAGTATTTAAAGCAAACATGATTTGATTTAATAATTTTGCTAACTGTTCTGTTGATTATTTTAGCTTGTACAAATTCAGATTTGATAAGAGTTTTGAATTGTGGAGCAGATAGTCGATTGTGAATAATCGAAAGCATGATTATAAAATATTGACAGTCGCTCATAGTAATTTCTGTTTAATTAATATGGAGTATAATGCACAATTTTCTTATGAAAAAATTGGAATGAATGAATAAAGATATGTCTGGCGGTTGAATATTGATCAGTTGATCCTTTAGGAAAAAATTAATAAGTGACTGTCTTGATTTAGAAATACTGCTCTAAATCCTTTTAAATTGACTTGAATTTTCCGAGAATCGAGAAAAAGAAAACATTTTCTAGCAACTAAAGGATTTGGTTAATCATGAACTGTCAACTGATTTTATAGACTGTATTGTATAAGAGTGTCATATTATCCTTCTTTTGTACAGCAGTTTCTGCTATTCTTTCATCTGTAAAAGAGACAGTTCTTGAAGAAATATATTCTTGTGGAAATAATTAATGATCACTCTTCAAAGTTTTATGAGAAGAATAACTAAAAATTATGGATATATTTCGTATTAAAACGAATATTATGAAACTTTTGATGAGAGTTTGGATACTTATCCAGGTAGAAACTTTTTCAGTGGACGAAAGTCGAAATATTAAGCTGCTTGTAATTCTTGAGGAAATTCCATTTTCCTTTCTGAAGTTTCTAATAAATGGTTCATGATTTTTGCTTTTGCTTTTTGTATTGCAAAAAGTTCTACATTACTATCATGAACGATTTATTTTTCAGCTGCTTCTTTTAAAATAAAATTCGTTTCATACAAAGTCTTTCATTGGCTTATGTTTTACAACTGTTATGTCATTGTTTATAAAAATATTTTCTAAATCTTGGAATATAATCTCTAGACTTTATTTTTTGAAACCTATTTTTAATAGCTGTAAATTTGTAATTTAGATGTTTTTCGAACTATTCAATTGTGCTTTCAGTTTGTTCTAATGTAAAATATTTGTTGATATCCCTGTGTTGATTTTCTTCACAATTATCAGATTCTCCCGTACTTTCACCATCGAAATCGAGAGTTCGATAGCAATAGAATTGATCAATGTGACTGTTCTTGCATGAATTTTAAATTTCAAATAATTTCTCTACAGCTAGAGTTTCATCAATACATACGATTGAACCTTCGTCGAAAAACTCTGTTTCAAATAAATAGACAGTATGTTTCGTACTATTTAGTAAATTCATTTATTTATCGATCGAATGAATCCTTCTTAAATAACAGTCGTAATAGTGAATAAGAGAGAACATTTCATTGAATTTATACTTGATTGAAATTTTTTAGCACTAATCAAAAAGGGACATATTGTGCGATCACAAAATGATCCGCCAATATATTTAATCTTTAGATATCCAATCTAAACATCATTTTTCAAAGAAAATGCATATAGTTTTCGGTAATATAGTATTTAGTATACTTTCGGAAGAAGCTGTATCTAGTGTGAGTATAATGTAACTGACAAATTTCAATGCATTAAAAAAAAACTTACCCCGCCAAAAATACGATGCTTTTATAAAAAGTTTAATATGAACAGGTTTCATATAACAATGTTCTTATACCGATACAGTGAATATCTTAATTAACGCTTGAAAATTTCGAACCTCTTCTCTCGTACAAGTACAAAAGATTCCATAATTAGCAACAAGGTTCATTCTTAATAAAACGTTTGCAAAAAACGTAAACAATTTTGTAGAGAAATATTTGTATTTTTTCTTGATATATTTCAAATTATTGTTGCCTACATAATGGATAATTTTGCTTCCATAGAAGTTTTTTCGAACTTGATTTTCGTCTATATTAATGATCGACTAACGTCTCTTACATTAAAAGTCGTACATAAATTCTGAAATCATGTTCGGAAAACAAAAAAACTCTATTTCTAATATAATCCTTGTAAGACCATTCAATTAATCACAAAAGGAAAAGACATTTTATATACAAACTTTCAGTCTAATTATAATAAGATATGATGAAGTCAGCACAAGCTACCACCAGTTGTTCAAAGAAAAGATGAGATACACTTGTTTCGAGCATTAAAACGATAAGATGCTTAAATAAAACTTGAAAAAAAGATTTTTTTCTATTTTATATTTTGTAGGAATTTTCTCTGACGAAGCGTGACACATTTGTTATTCTCGATGTTGACAGGCCAGAATATATGAACACGTCGGCTGCTCTCGCTTCTTTCATAATAGTGAAAAGGAGTTTTACAAGCATCCGGTTTGTATCCGAATGGTTAACTTATGCTCAAGACAGTCGAGCAATCACGGATGATGCAAATGTTTTACATTTACCCAACTATCCTGGTTTTCGTGCCCATCGCCATGATCAATCCATTTTGAGTCTTCTCGTAAAGAAATGGAAACTTACCATCTATCCAGATCCCAGTCAATGGGGAAAAGGAGAAGAACGTCCATACCCAACCATTTTCGACCATCATCGGATAAAAAATTAACTTCCATCTACTTAAACCATTATACATCGAAAGATGACTGAATTATTAATGTTGACTTTACTTCTTATAATATAATGGTGTAAGCGAACAAATAAAATATTAGATTGTTATTTCTCTACATATCTGCTATTTTTGTTTCTTTCACATGTATAACCATATTGTATTTTTCCTTTCCTTTCGTGTTCTTTTCGTTCCTTTGACCTATATACAATAGTGTTATTTCCAAGTATGAACAAAAGATATTACATAGTTTTTTTCCAAGAATATATTGTATGATTCAGATGGGAATAATTGAAGGAGTAAACACTTCTCATTATATAAATATGTACGTTATATTCTTAAAAATCAGTTTTTTTAACAATAAAATAAAAAATGAAACAAAAAAAAAATATATATCGAATATACCATCTAACCGTCAACAAGTTGGTAACAAATGGGTCAGTTCATTAATTTTCGTTTTTCATTGTTAATAGTTGAAGTCTTTAGTGAAAATTATATAGCGATTTTAAAAAATGTTTAACCATTTCTATCGTGTATACACTATTGGCAAAATCATTAGATCATCCGTATATGTTGAAAATAAGAAGAGTAATTACGACGAATTTCAATTCTACTATATGCAAATAATGTTCGCCGATGCGATTTACTTGACTCTCGACTGAATTCATTATTTATATTCTGACTATCCTTAACAAGCACATATAGGATAGGATAGGGTAATCCACAATGCCTAGAGATCGATTGTTCTCCACAAGTAAAAGATAGTTTAGTTGTTTTTCGCAGATTAGAGACATATGACTTGCAAAATGTTTTGTTTGATATGTAACACTGATTGGGTCTATCAAATTAAGTTCTATGTATATCATCTAAGCTTATAGAATGTCACCACTTTTCAGTGGAAGTTTGAAATGAAACTCTTGCATGAATCAGATTTAGGTCTGATAATGAATGGTTGTGATGGATTTAGACTCATAAAGAATAAAAAATTGGATTGAATCATGCAACATCATAAAACTAAATATATTCCAGTATGTTTCGAGAAATTTATCATTTATATTTTCACATAGAATAGTAAATTCAAAAAGATGTTAGCCTTTTAATAAAGCAGCTACATTATGTGCATAGATCTCAGCGATTTTATCAATAAAATTGAAAAATACAACTTAATGCACTAAAATTTTATTGTTTTTGTGAGGGATTGAACGTTTATTTGTCACTCGTTCAGAATTTCTATTGAAATCACGTTCAACAGTCAGCACTGTTACGTCACTTAAGCGTCTGATAGTTATTGAATTTCAAGAATTGTTTGTTGATTATCTTCATCTTCACGCAAGGTCGCTCACAAATTACATGTGCAATTGATAATATTATCACATTTTCAATGATTCTTAGTGCTTGTGAAAATATGATTGATATTGGAGTTAATTAACCTAAAAGTTGAATAACATTGCTCATTATTTGTGACTCCAGTGTAGATTTATATAGCAATTGAATTCATCTGTATTATCAATATCCGAAAAATTTTTACTTTTTGGATAAACTGCCGAGATATTTCTCATTAATGGTAACGTTTTTGACGGAAATTTGTCGTTTAGTTCCACGAGCATACAAAAAAAATGAATGAAAAATCACTTCTGTTCACATAATCTGTTAATATTAATAACCTTTCACGCAGAGCTGAACGAGTTCAAGTCATGACATTGACTCGATCCGAGTCGTTTAGTCAATAAAGCAAAAGTTGATGATTCAATATCCAAATCAGTTTCAGAAAATACTGAGAATTTTCTATAGGAAGAAAATTTAATAAGTGATCGTATTTTCAAAAGAAAATCATATCGATCTCTTAGTGAGTTTACTAGAGAAATTATGGGTGTTCTTGTTACATTAGCACCAGTTGAATCTATGTTTTCTCAAAGAAATCTTTTAGTATAATCTCACCAGTAAAATTGTTCACCAGTGAATATTTGTATTTAAGATTTGTAAATTTCAATAGAATATTAATGTATATGTTAGTCAATACTTGTGCTTGTCAAAAGCTTTTAATTTGCTTTTTTGTGTCTAATAACCATGTTTCTTTTTACTGTGGTATGAAAATGTATAAAAGAGAATAGTTAAGATGCACGTTATGTTATATTTAATCCTTTCGAAACGATGGATCCCACTATCGGGCAGCCCAAATGCTCATATATCCTATAAAATATATGAAAGAATTAAACAAATATTTCTGTGACATATCTAGTTCCGAGTTTATTAGAACTAAGGAATACAAATATTCATAACAATTTTATTAGCCAGTTACAAAAATCCAAGCGTTAGCCACAGTGATATTATATATTTATTATTTATATGAAGAAGGAAACTGTGTGAAAAATGTAATGAGATTTAAAATACTTGAAAAAGTAAGAATATTGATTCGTACCAAAATAATAGCCTAGTTCGTCGAAAGCAACGATATTGTGTATGGATCACATAAAAAGTTTGATGACATTGTCAAATATATTTTATGCTATATGATGTTATAATCTTTGAAAAAAGAAAATTTGTCATGAAATAAGCGCCAAAATTCAGAATTGTTATTCTCTAGATAATAACTGATGCAAAAAAATGTTTCTCAGCAACAGATACTCCAAATATTTACGTCTACGTCACTTTTTCTTCGACAATATTTTATTAGAATCTCAAACAATTAAAAATGAATTAGAATTCTGCTGAAATAAAATATCAATGTGATCATCATCATCATTCTTGCCCATATTCACATTGTCAACTGTCTCAATGCTAAAATAGTAAATATCATTGGTTAGCAACATCCGTGTTACCAATGTTTTTCTTTCAAATCATAAATTTATTATTGCATCATTCACTAATTCTGTTTTCTGTATTTTTCAATTGATATCATTTAATTATTTAATAATAATTAAAAAATGAAATTAACTGTTCGGTTTAGATTTTATTCTTCTTTTATTTTTAAATAAAGATGATCTTATTCCATAAAACTTTTTGCTGTTGTTAATTGCAGAAGAACAAGCAACAAGAATTTTTAACAAATCATTTAAACAGTTTGTCGTTTTTTCCAGTGTGCAAGTGGACCATGATTGGGCAAATACTTAACATTGGCACCGTCGGGTTGTAATTGTCCTTGTTGCAGTAAACGATCATAATCTTCACGAGTGAATTTTGTGAAACCCCATTTATCAGAAACAAAGATTTTTTGTCGTCCTGGAAATTTGAATTTAGCACGACGTAAAGCTTCTATTGTTTGTGCCTTATGTTGATCTTTAACACGAGCTGACATAATAACTTGACCAATATTAACACGAGCAACAGTACCTAATGGTTTACCAAAAGCACCACGCATACCTGTTTGTAAACGATCGGCACCGGCACAGGATAACATTTTATTAATACGAATGACATGAAATGGATGAACACGCATACGAATATGAAATGCATCTTTGCCACAATGTTTAACTAAATATTTGTTAGCACAGATACGTCCAGCTTCAAGTGCTTCACTGGATAATTGTTCATATTCATCAGAAACAAGATGAACACACAATGGAAATTCATCAACACGTGCTCTTTTTCGACCTAAATCGAAGATTCGAATTTTTGGATCAGGTACACCACGGCAAAAACGAGATTTTGGCTATTCATAAAAAAAAATAAATAAAAATATTCATTATTTTTCAAACAAAAAAATTTACTTACATATGGCTTGTTCTTGCAATAACGATAGCATCGGGCAGGTCGTCGACCCATTTTATTTTGTTATTTTAATTTATCTTAAAAAATTACAAATAATATCAAATTTTTTTAACAATATATATATATGCGAACGTTCTATATACGAAATTACAATAAATAAATATAAAAATGAAAATGCATCGTCATCTTGACTGTTCAAGAATATATGACTCTATTCTCCACCACCATGATGAAAGTGCAAATTTTAACACACTCAAGCACATGATTTATAGAAAAAGAATACATCATCATAAAGGTTTAAATATAAATTTTTATTGGTTGTTTAGAATAATTTTATTCATGTGGGACCCATTATGCGCATATTATATTTGCTTGAGTAAAATTATTGCTATAACTAATATTAAACTAATATTCAGATATTTGATTGGTTAAAAGGTTTTAACCAATCATATATATCATTACGGGTGCTGATCGATATGATAATCTATTGCTAGTCGTCTTTTATTGATTCATTTAGTCAGGCAGATTGCCTGCAAAGGTCGGTGTAAGAGTGAGTAATCTAGAATACACGATAGTACGTTAAAATCTCTGATGTAATCCATCTATTTGTTGTATTCATTTACGTATAGCAGGTGAGTACATATTTGTAATAGAAAAAAACGAGGCCAATACATTTTTCTATAAGCATAGAGCACTTAAACTAACAATTAAGAATTTTATGGCCACTACGATTGAAAATAAATCAATTAGTGCTAGACAAGAAGAAGAAATAAACTCACTCCGTGATCATTTCAAAGATAATATTCGTATTTTATCATCTATTGGACAATTTTCTTATATATTAAAAATTCGAGCGGATCAATATGATGTTTCATTAACATTACAATTAGATAGTAAGATTAAAATAATGTTTTGATTTATTTGTTTTATTATTGTTTTTATAATTATTAATAACAGAATCTTATCCAAAAAAAACACCTGAAATAATCATAACAGCACCTCGTCTTACACCTGAGAAAATTTTTCTTGTTCAACAACTTCTTCAATCTTATAGTGAAACCTTACTTAATCAACCAATGATTTTATCTATTTATTCTCGTCTTCTTAAATGGTTTGATGAAAATAATATCCAAGCATTAACTGTTAATACAAATACAAATACTAATACTAATACTACTACTACTAATAATAATAATAATACTAATGCATCTATTTCTCCTATTCCACGTTCACCAATAAATGGTAAATTCGTTCCATCATTTGTATCTATTAATAATCATAATAAAATATCTCAAACAGATGAACATGATTCTGAACAATTAAAACAATCTTCAATGAAAACAATTGAAGATGTTCTATCACATATCGAACAAGATAATACTCTTGATAAGCGTTATATTCGTGTTGGTTATATAGATCATTTTCTTGGTTTACAAGAAAAACCATATAATGATTTTGATTTTAAAACTGATGTATCAACAATAAATGATCGACATACGAATATATTTACTATACCTAAACATCGTATACAATATTTAAAATATATAAATGAAATTATTTGGGATAAAGAATCACGTATTGATTTAATATTTGGTTCAACTGGAAATCAACAAACAATTTATGATGTTATTAAACGACATGAAAATCTTATTGAATCAAAAAATTCATCATCGTAAGTTTTCGATTGATTTTATAATGAAATATTAGAAAAAGAATTTTTTTTCTATCAGAATTTCTAATGATGAAAAAAATCTTGATATCGAACATAATTTATCAACAAAACATTATTTAACATTAACTGATGGTTTATATAAACCAAATTATTTATTATCAATACCAATAACTGATCCATCACTTATATCGAATTATATTACATATCGAGAACATCTACTTTCTACATATCCATCACTTTTTTCTTGTTCATCTTCACATATTCTATCAATTGATCCTGATTATCTTTATTTAACATTATTAACATTACGTCTTGAATCATCATTACAAATAGAACAATGTATTATAGCATTAAAACGTATTCAAGAAGAAATTCATTATCATTGTTCATATCCTGAACGTATTTGTTTAGAATTTAATGGTATCGATACATTTCATGGTAAAACATTATATATAAAATGTCAAGAAAATATTCGTCTAGAAAATTTACGAACATTAATTATTGATCGTCTTTGTGAACAAAAACAAAAACAAAAACTTAATGAAATATTTTTTGCTGGAAATTATAGAGAATTTATTCCACATATTATTTTATTTAAAAATAAAAGAAAATTTTCATCAATATATGAAAATGAAACAAATCAAATTTATTTTGGTAAACAATTTATAAATGCATTACAATTATCTTCAATTGGAACAAATGAAAATGAACAACAAAAAAATCATTGTATATTTAAACTCGATTTGAGTTAAAAAAACAAAAAAAAAGAAAAACAAAATAAAAAGATTTACAATCTTTTTATTTTATTTTTCACTTCGTGCACTGTGTGAAGCCCTTTACACTTCTCTTCCATATTGCCAAAGTTGCTTATCCTTTCTTTCTGTTTTTTTTTTCAATAATGACGAGTTTTTGCCAAGCTAGATAGTATTCTCGTCAATTATCAAAACGCGCAAATACCCTTCTCTTCTTTTTTTTTTTGAAAATTCTTATTTTCCTTTTAAAATGAACAGTCTGTCTGTGTGTTAATATCAGTACCTCTTTCTTCTTTCTTTTTCTTTTCTCTTCATGCCAATTGAATATGTAATATTAAGAATGATGATCATATTTTTTTTTAAGTGGAAACAGAAAAGAACATATCGGTGACAGATGAA
>JAJEKB010005067.1:0-10891 GCA_022393335.1 Macrotrachela quadricornifera | reverse complement strand
TTGTAGAGAATTTCACGAGGAATCGTTTGGTAAAAAACATTTTTCCTAAACACTGAAAAATGAATGAGTTACATGAAAAATACTGAGAGCGCCATTCATTTTGACTCACCCGTTATAATTGAAAAATAGAAGAAGAATGAATATGTTTTCGATAGTTTTGTCATGCAAGCATTTACTGAGTTTATGCATTTTTCATTCGACAAAAAATTCTTCATTGCGTTATAATATAGGGAAAATTGATTACGATCAAATGGTTGCTGTATCATGAAATATTTGCATGTCACAGCATCGATACTAATGATTATTGCTTCTTATAATTTATAAATGTATACGATTTTAATTCGTAAAAAATGATAAATTCTAGCTTTATATGTATACTATACCGTAAGAATTTTGTGGCTGAGTTCCATTCACGTAGCTTATTTAAAAATAAAGAATTCTGTGTTTTCTATTATATTAATAGAAAAATTTTCGTATTACACTCCTTTCATATTTTCATCAAAGCTGATAATCTATTTAAATAATTATTTTTTATCATTGAACTGATACTAAAAATACAAAAAAAAACTGATTTTTAATCAAAACTAAAAGGTGATCAATAATTTTTCAGCAAAAATTATATTGTTAGAGATATTGGTTTAAACTGAGAAATATCAAAATAATGGTAATATTAATATGGTATTTATCTGGAGAGTAATTGCATACCAAACATTGGATACTGTTGTTGTTGTAAATGTTAACATGCACGCACCAAATGCAAAAAGTGACGAAAATATTTTTTTTTTTGAAATTTTTACATGGTTTGATAAAGCTTGATGAGTTACATAAAACTGTAGATATAAAATGTTTTTACCACTCTTTTCGTAGTGAAAAACTTGGAAAAAAATTATTTTTTTTGTCAAGCATATTATCTACATTTCAATTTACTTCAATTAAGGTTTGTTGCTGAGAAGCAAAAGGTGGAAATAGCAAGCTGAACTTGTCCTTCCATCATGAGATAGGGTTAGTCTGTTCTTCAGTTGATTACACCGCCCGTTCCAAAACTATTAATAGGTATCAAATGTAATCTTATCACATAAAAACATGAGAAGTAAAAGTGATGAATTATTTTTGCAAAATACGTATTGTTATAAAACCAAATATTAAAGAATCAAACTTTAATACTTCCTATATGGAATGTGTATAAAGGACTTTTTAGTTATTTTTTTGTAGATGTATATTAACAAATATATAAATATATTATCTGCAAATATTCAATCAAGTTATTAGTGGCTTTTGATCATAAAAATGGTTAAAAAGCTTTTATTGTATTTATTTTAAAATATTTTACTTGGGTGAATAATATGATTTATTTATCAGTAACCACTCTTTTATTCATATTTTCATATCTATAAAAGTAACAGAATTGAATATTTGCACACCGAGATTCAGATTTTTTTTTTATTTGTCCTCATATACTTTCACGAGTTCGTGATTCGAAATAAACGATTATTACAAATTTTTTTTTATCCAACATTACCATTGGAGAGAAAAAATACTTCAGAACAGAACGAAAAAGAAAGAAGAAATTGGTATAAATAATTTTTTTTAGAGAACAGAACCCTATAAAAGGGGACGAAAAATATCAATACTATACTCAAATTTCTTTCTAATCGTTATACAATGCGTATCACATTTGCAGGTAATTTCTTCTATAAATTCTTATCAAAAACTCATATATATTTGTTCATTTTTGTTTTCTATAGTATTTTTTCTATTAATTGCACATGTTGCTAGTTATCCATCATTACGTGAAGTTGCAACAAATGATGAAGAAAATGATAATGATTTACAATTAGAACTTCGTTCGATTTTAAATTATCTTGATAACGAAAAAATAGAACGATCTGATCTATCAAGTTAGTAAAAAAATTTTTCTTGAAACATTTTTTTAAAGCTCCTCCTATCCCTCAAAAAATTGGATTTTTCGAAAAATTATCAATATTGAGTTTTTAGCGTTGGAAGATGAGCTGAACAGAATATATATAGCTTTTTGTAAAATGATTAGATATTTATAGGCTTGTCGCAAGAAATTTCTACCATATTACCATATTTTTCAAAAGATTTGTACGTTGTTAAAGTTATCCATTTTTGAAAAACTATCTAGTGTTGCTTGAGTATAGCATTTTTGTATTAAGCATGATAGATGACGTTACCTTACTTTATCTATTACATACCTTAAAATAAACTGATTCAAAATATATTCAATAGGGTTTTTTTATTTTAAACGTCTCAATGAGAGTAAACTTTTTATCAATCAGTTGTTTTGAAGTCGATTCCTGGACTAAGAAAAATGACATTTACTATCATCGGATCACAGTTTTTCATGCTTCTTTTGAGACAGATTCATTAATATATTCATAAAAAAAAGCACAATACGGAATTTAAAAATTCTCTTTGATGAAAAGTTGCTTACTGGTATTGGCTTTACTTTAAATCTCGTGCTGTGACAAAGTTATATCGATTTTTCTGAAAGCTAAAAATGACCTATGAATCAACTGGAAGTCCATTCTAGTGCAATCTACAGAGCTACAATTTTTATTAGAATCATTCATTCTTGACAGTTTCAACCCGAATAGATCATTTCAAACGGTAAATCGATTCTGCTGGAAATATTAACAGGAATTTGTTAATACAGCTTCTGTAATGCCTTTGACGATACATCCTCGAAAAAAATAACAAGATTTGATCATTCTCTCAAGCTAAGGTATATGCAAAATAAAAAAAGTCGTCAAAATATTATTATCCTAAATACATTATGATATAGTATTATCACATGTGTTTTTCATTTTGAGTATGGACGACACTATCAAATCAAGTCGATTTAGATTTTTTGTACAACTTTTCACAGCAAACCTTCTAAAAAAAAAAATCAAAATTTTATTATTTGCTTTCGTGGAGATATTCGCAAAATTAGCTATGTCTTTGTGATATTCAATATCTTAAAAACTTGTTTTACGATTTTCTGAGAACGTGATTTTGAATGATGTAGCTCAAGCACCATTCCATCACAATACGAGATAAAATCAAATACTTTTTTTTTAGTTTGAAAGCTCGTGTTTAGCATTAGAGACTCTCGTGTTCCTTTTTTAAATAAAGGCTTAAACAAAGAAAACACTCAAGCCTTGTGTGTCTTCTTCAAAATAAAATAAGAAAATCGGCTCTATGCCTTAAGGTAGTTCAATGTTACTGATGCTATCGAAGGCGTCAAAATGTTTACTAAAATTGATCTAGTTCCTGCTAAGCGAAAAGTATAAGGATGAAAAATTTTTTCTGTGCAGTACTAAACACCTCTAATATCTGCATGAAGTTTCAGCTTGATAGCACATTCTGGCTTGGAGATCCTATTTTGAGGGAGGAAAAGCCTTAATAACATTATATTTTATTTGAAGCTGAAGAAGAAGATGATTCTGATGAAAATCAACGTGCGATGAACAAACGGCAAGGTGGTTATAATGTAATTAAGCCAGATCTTAAATGTGAAATCGAATGTGTTGATAAATTACGAAATCCTCAAGCCGGTCAAGGAATGTCAATTAGAGATGCAGCTAAAGCTTGTAAAAACATTTGCGCAATTTCAAGCAAAAAACGTGAACAGAAAAAAAGCATTAAACAGCAAAAGCAACTTCGGGAATTTTCTAATTATCTTATGAATCAATTGCAACCTGATGATAATGAATAAATATACATCACTTTTACATTTTTTCAAAAGATTTTTATTGCATGATTTATTGCTTGATATATATAAACATACATATAACTGCTTTGTTTTTTTTTCTAACAGTGAAATATATGGAATCATTAATAAATATTAAATATCTTTCAATAAGAAAATGTTTATAAAGTGCTGAACAAAGACTGAGAATGAACCGAGCAATCTCGAATCGCTAGCAGTTCTGAGTTATTAAAAGTCACCTTACATACTTAAAAATGTACTTCCACTTCTCTCAAATCGATCATTAGTTAAGGTATAGTTAAAATAAGCAATTATCTGTCATTAGATTAATCAGGCAGTAATTAATGAATCAACTGGTTGTGAAATTCTTTTTATATTATGTTGCGCTCATAGATCTTGAGAGTGAGGATGGACAAAGAATTTTATCGGGCCAGAATGTAGGGTTGTCGAAAATTATCGACAGATATCATTATTCTACATGTACAATACGAAATATATATTGAGTGGTTGATTATTTTCCTCGTATGCGCTACAAGTTTATGTGTTCTTAATTGATTTCGATTATTTAGTTCTATTAACAAGAAAAAAAAAATCTATTTGATAGTTAAAATTAATATTTGTATTAGTGATAACTTTTGGAAATAACAATGATCGAATTAGAGGATTTAGCGTTAGATGAATTGTCTGATAAGATAATGCCGTTGAATGCTTCTTATTTATCATCAAATACTACTATTTCTCTTAGTCAGAATTCATCAAATAATATTACATATAATGGAATCAATATTAAAATATTTTTGAAAGAACAATCAGAAAAATATATACTTGTCGAAAACCAGCAAGTCAATCATGTAAAGTCATCTCCGTATTGGAATTGATTTGCTTTATAAAGCCAGTAGAAAAATTATGTAGTGACTGTAGTTTTTGTTTATTTCAATTGTAGGCTTGATTACCATTCATATGATATATAATTATGTGATGTTTTCTCAAAATTTTTAAATAGAGAGCCATTTTAGCTAACAAATCCACTCCGTTCTTTAGAGTTGTCGATATCCTGATTTCAAAAGAGAACTTTGAAAAGCATTGGTGACTTCACTTTTTCTCCTAAAGTCAACCAATTCCTTTAAGAAAAAGAAGAGCTTCTTGAGAGGTTTCTAATCGGATCTGAAATTAATACGAGATAGATTTTCCATCATGGTATCGAGTCAAATCTGTAAAAAACTCATCGGATCCGATAATAGAAATTTTCACCCAATAGTTGGAAATTGGAGATCTTCGTGAAATATCCTGTTGTTAATTTTGCAGTAAACAGACGTGTTGATGGGAATTATTTTTATTCATGTATTCAACCAAACACCGACAATTATTTAGAGGAGAAACAATGTAATAAACATCAAGTCATGTCCGGTGTCAGATTTCTTGTTTGCGCTAAATCATATCTAAATTAAAAGTTCGATTAATCACATGGAACTGAAATTTTTCATTTCCTTAATCAAGATCTTTTTGAATAAATATCAAAGATCAGCGTTAACACACCTATTTCGAATAGATACAAACTATCAATCCAATATGCTCTCTCATACCATATAGCTTCTGTCAAAACATGGAATTGACATATGATCATGAAGAATAAATATTTCATTAATTGTCTCTCAGTCATGTCCTGATCTTGACGTCATAGTTCTCTCTGCTATTTTTCATTGAAACTAGTTGGATTTGTTCATTTGATATCCACTATTATGCCTAACGTTTGGTTAAAGCATCGTCGTCAAATACGACCATTGATATTCTCATCTCGATTGAAACAATCAGTAAAACCTCCTCGAAAGAAATATGCACTTATGATCAAACTAATGAAGTTATTTGCCGCTATTCTCGTACCTTTGATGATTGGTGCTTTTACAGTAGTGACAACTTTGCAAGACTCAAGAAGTGCACGTTACCAGCGAGAAGCTGATTTAGTACGAATGGAACGTCAACAACAATTACAAGAAGCAGCTGAAAAACGTCAAAACCTTGCAGATTTAGCGAAACTTCATGAACAACAATATTTTAATGATCGAGCAGCAAATGAATTACGTATGCAAAATGTTTATGATGCATATATGCGTGATTTAACTGATATTGTTCTCAAACCAAATGCCAATTTAACATTCACAGAAATTCTATTTATTCGATCAAGAACCTTATCAGTTCTAGATCAGATTGATCTAGGACGAAAATGGTATTTAATTAAATTTCTTTATGACAGTGAATTACTATACATTAGAGATGTTGGTTATCGGTACGTTGATTTAGGCGGAGCTGATTTATCTAATGTAAGATTTGGTAATACGGATAAATTCAGCAAAAGAACGAAACTTGAAAAAATCCGACTTAGTAGCATTGAGTTAGTGAATACTTCATTCAATCATGTTACATTGAAATTTGCTCGATTTGATTATAGTGATTTGAACAATGCGAGCTTTAACACAATTTCTTTTTATGGCATTAGTTTTCTTCTCGCATCTTTGGAAAATGCCGAATTTTACCTAACCCAACTTCAAAATACTTCATTCTTGAAATGTAATCTAAAACGAACAACATGGACATTCAAAGAGATGGGAAATCGACTGCGAGTGTTAGATGTCGATTATTCCGAAGCCGATATGAGTGAATCAAGATTTAAAGAAATGCATTTCGGTCTGAATGTTCAATTTCATAGCACCAATCTTGATCAAAGTGAATTTAATGAGATTATACTTTCATCTAATCTTCTATTTAAAAATGTTAGCTTGAAAATGGCGCGATTCTTCAACGTCTTCTTTAATGACGTGGAATTCCATCAAAGCAATCTCAGCGGATTACATTTCAATAATTGTGAATTCAAACGCCTTCGCTTTGATAATGTTGATTTACAAAATACTCAATTTAATCCAGTACCAGGTTCAAGTAAGATTGAATTTAATCGTGTCAATTTAATTGGTTCGAATTTCAACACACCATATAAGACTTATGTGAATATATCTGATTCCTTTTTACCAAATGGAACATTTATTACATCGTTCCGTTCGTTCGGAGTAAATTTACTTCAAAACGGTAATGCGGAAGAAGGAGAATGCTATGCTGATCCATATGGAAATTTCACTGAAGGAAACGCTCCTCTTGGTTGGCAACGAGATGGGGATGTTTTTCAGGTTCTTTACAATGCTAGTCGTTGGAAGATCGACGGAATGAACAAAGATTGGCAGTCGTGTCTGTTCTACGGTGGCCTTCGACATAAAAAGTTGTCTGTTGCAATTCATCAAGAAATTAATGTAGCTTCGTTGGCAGTGTTAATTGCTGCACGCCGGGCTCGATATATAATTAGTGGCTATTTGGGTGGGATCGATAATGAACCACATACCACAACACTGAAAATCATTTTTCGAAAGGGAGGAACCCACAATGACACGATAATAGTTGGTAGGTTTTCATTAATCTATTATCAAATGTTTTAGAATGTCTTCTGTCATTTTTTGAATCACTCTCGACCAGAAATAGTTATTGAGCTAAGACTTTCGTTGTTAGAGAGAATAATCTGGGTAACATCTGTTCCTATAAGATTTATCGGATTCGAAAGTAGTTTCTGATATTTTTTTCAAGATCCGATGCAGTAAATGAAAGAAATCAATGCAGATAGCATTCAAAAAAAATTAGAGTGGAATTTTCAATACTAAAATCTATATACAATTTTACTCCGATCTTTCTGGAAAGCTATGCTGGTGATAGCAGTAATCTTTGAAAGTCTGGAGTTGCTTAGCAATTGTCTCAGTTGGATTCCCATATAAATGAAGAATGCAGTACCAAGATGAACTAGACATTTGTGAGAGTACCACGTAAGCAAGATCGAAAGACATCGCCCTGTGTAAGGGAGCCACGATGGAACTTTAGAGACGACAACATGTATTGTGAGTTCTAAAATCTTAGAGATATGTAAAATATAGCGAGGAAAGTGGCGTTTACATTTATGATGATATTCGTATGAAGAATAAACCGCCGAAGTGTTGCAGTGCGGTTTGGGGGTGAATTTCTACATATTTTATAACTCAAAAAATGATCGCGATTACCCTATAGCTTCTCAGACATGTGGGGTAAAATTAATTTGGCATATGTCATTTTGTGATAGAAATTTTAATACTTCTAAAACACATTCTTTACAATTCATTCCTGAAAAGACGTTTGATAATGCTATTATCATTGAAATCCTGTATTAACTTACTCGGTGTATATCATCAGTTTTGGGGACCTCATTTATTTTCCAGAAATATTCAAAACATAGTTATAATGCTCATAATCGGCATAATAGACATATTTAAGAAGCCCAGTCATCTTTCTGTAGCTATACCTCCTATGTATGTTTTCACGATCATCCTCGATTAAATAGTGCTCTACAACTGTTATATTTCGTCCTTATCTCAAGATGCACCGTACGTCTTTCTGTATGTGCCTATATTTTGTCTTCATTCTCAGTGAGAGAGATACTCTGCGTGCGCTTGTACCTACACAAAAAATTGAATTCTCCAAATTCTGTTGGTTTCTGAAAACTCTTGTGATGTAGTGAATACGATTTAATCTCCAAAAGTCATGTGGTTTTCAAATAAGAAACTTTTTTAGTTATCCATTTTTATGAGTTGTCATAGCAAGCCAAGTTCAAATTACACCATATTATAATCTGCAGACCGCTGTGTCGACAATAAAACTCTAGCATTTATCTATTGATTTCCCAAATTAATGCTTCATTAAGAAGATCATTTTAAAGTGTGAACATTTTATCATCAATGCAGCGTAAGTGCGGACTACATTATGATTTTATTTGAACATGGATTCTTATGAAAATTTATAAAAATGGAAAATTGGAGGTTTCTCGTTTGAAAACAACCGTAAGAAACTATTTCGAACCTAACAAATCTTCCATAGAAAAATATCTCCCAAACTGCTTTATCCAAAACCAAAGCAAGAGCTCGATAACTATTCCTGTTGAAAGTTATTGTAAAGAATCTAACAATTGTTCCATTTGAACAACTTGTTTTTTACTAATTGATATTAAATTTTGATTGAGGTCGAATATCAAATAGCGAACGTCAAGGTAAAACGGCTCTTATATTTCGTGATCATATTAATTTGATACCAACTGGCACGACATCGATCATTATCGAATTGGAGTTCGGTCGAGCATCAAAAGGAAATCCAACTAGACTCGGCTTAGCCGATCAATTGACATTTATCATCAGACAAAGATGAATAATCATAAGATACTTGCCTAGATTATTTTCATAAGCTGTTGTGATGTATTCAGCCATACAACAAAAACATTATGCGCAGTTTTCCTTTTTCAACTAGTATTTCAATCGTAACATCAGGCTAAAATAATATTTATGTTCGAATTTGTGTGATTAATAGCTTCTGTTACTATGCTTCTCACATAACAGAACAAAATTTGTTTATCTTGACTTGTATTATCGTGATGTATGTGTGAATTTGCAATAAATGAGAATTTGAATATATTCTAGTGATTGGGACTCGGAATGCACTGCCAATGTAATATTCTGATTGCAATGAGCTGAAAAAATCAGCAGTGGACAATACGACTAGTCGATGAGAAATTGTATCACTTAATAAAGAAATGAAAGGGAAAAAACAATGTACCTTTCAATTCCAATAGAAATGGAAAGAAAGAAATATGCATATGAATGAATTGCAAAATTGCTCTATTGTTTTGACAAAAATGAACGAAAAAAAATTGATTCGAAAGCCCTTAAGTCGTGTTTTTAACTATATTATATAAAGAGAGAAAAAGAATAAACTTTCCGGCTACCACTATAAGTAGTTGTTTTAGACAAGTTAGTCGTATCTCATCTGATGCTAGATAGACTAATTTTGTCTTTTTTTATTGTATGACCTACTTCGATTTTTTTATGCTTTCATGACTCATGTTTGTTTCATATACAATTGATTCGATTGACAGATATTTAGTTTTATTCAGATGTCTTAACTACTATGTTCTAAACAAAATATAAATCTTGATTCAAAGAATAATGATAAAGCTCTTTGTACAGGAGAAAAAAATTGTCCTGCGACGGTCTCTAACATAGATGGATTAATTACACAAAAAATAAAACAAATCGTAAATATGATGACAAAGTATCTGATATAAGACATTCTCGATTTTTTCAAGATTTAATAGGTATTCCAACATTTCGATTGCTACATATTAACAAAATCTTAGGATAAATAAATTTCTTGTTTATTCTTCAAAAAAATTAGAAAAAAATGAACACTAAACACAATAAAAGCTTGAGTAAATAAAAATTCATAGTCAATTGATCTTACGATGACAACTTATCCTCTAATTTTCAAATATACCAATATTGCAATGCTTCCAGCTGACATAGCAAGTGTAGGATAAATTGATTTAAATAATGTATGAGCACTACTACTATCTGTACAGGATGCACTAGTAACACCACTTGACGAGACACATGTTGAACTGTACGTTGATTGACATAATGAACTACTACAGCTGGAACATGATGATACTGTAATATTTCCTACAGAAGTGGCTGTACAACCATTGCCACTACAGCATGTACATCGACATGTTGAACCATAAGCACAATCAATGTTGACCATTATTAATAATATTACCAAGGTAGATACTGTAAGAATATGCATTGTTCCAATTGAAGTAAAGAACAATAATGTATTTCTAAGTGAGGCAATCGATGAAAGAGTGTATTGTAAAGATTTTTCAATTATATTTATAGCTCGTGTTAACGTTTACTTTTTTATTTTTTTCCACTATTGCATTTTCTTTTTTCCATGAGACTTTTAAAAATTGAGTTATTTCTATCCATAAAAAGGAATATATTTATCTCCCATAGTGACTGAAGTATGTGTATCCAAAGAAAATTTGAAGAACAGAGAAAAGTCGTTTGCGTTCATTTTTTCATAGAACAATGAATTCTAAGAGATATTTTTACCCACGGTGGGTATATTCATTTTGATTGTTGTTTTTTTTTCGACGAATGTGCAACACTAAAACAAGCAAGCATACATTCATTGGCCTGAAGCCGTTTCTTTTTATTTTTGGAAATCATTCTTTTAATGGCAATGTTTTATATATGATTGCAAAGTTCTGTAAAGGTTGGCTTAGAA
>JAJEKB010005066.1:0-10918 GCA_022393335.1 Macrotrachela quadricornifera | reverse complement strand
TCTTTACAGCAACTAAGAATTTTCTCAATTCTTCTCTATCACACCAAATGAAGTAAAAAACAATATCATAGAAATTTTTCTTTTTTCACAACTTCAAGAAAATGATAACTTTCTTTTAATGATCATGTTTTCTCTTTGTTTTAGTACCACTTCGTGCCAATTTGAGAGATATTCCTGCAAATACCACATGGAACAAAAATGGTAAAACAGTAGGAGGACAAAATTCTACACTCTCTATCCCCTGGGGTTTGTATGTGGATGATGAACAAACAATTTATGTTGCTGATTATGGAAATCACCGTATTGTCGCATGGAAATCAGGTGAAACAAATGGACAAATAGTGGCAGGTGGACATGGACAAGGAAATGGTACTCATCAATTGAATATACCCACAGATGTGATCGTGAATAAAGAGACAGATAGTCTTATTATTTGTGATCACGGGAATAAAAGAGTAGTTAGATGGTCTCATCAAAATGGAACAAGTGGAGAAATAATTATTTCAAATATTAAGTGTTGGAGTTTGACAATGGACGACAATAGATTTCTCTATGTCACTGATGTTGATAAACATGAAGTAAGAAGATATCGAATGGGTGAATCCCAAGGAATAATAGTAGCAGGTGGAAATGGAAAAGGAAATCGTCTTGATCAGCTCAATCACCCCGTTTACATATTCGTCGATCGAGAACATTCAGTATTTATCACTGATAAAGAAAATCATCGTGTGATGAAATGGATGGAAGGTGTAAAACAAGGTATTGTTGTTGCTGATGGACAAGGACATGGAAATAATTTGACACGATTGTATTATCCTAATGGAATTGTAGTTGATCAATTGGGCACTGTTTATGTAGCTGATAGTTATAATCATCGAATTGTACGTTGGCTTAAAGGAGCACAACAAGGAACTGTTATTGTTGGTGGAAATGGTCAAGGAGCACAAGCAAATCAACTCAATTTTCCCAATGGATTATCATTCGATCGACAAGGTAACCTTTATGTTGCTGATGCACGAAACAATCGAGTACAACGATTTAACATTGAAATATCATGAAATTAATGGGATGTACCGATAAATAAACTTTATTTAGTTTCAACTATTGATTATTATATTTTGATTGCTGTGTAATTTTAATTGAAAAGATATTAATGAAAGAAAATGAATTGATTTGTATTTATATTTGCGCGTGCGCGATCAGAGAGACCCTGGTTATTAGAGGCACAAAAGTCGACAACAGCAAGACAATATACGTACATAAAAGGTCTTCCCGTCGTCTTTGTTCAACAAGAGCAGTATCTCTCTGGGTTGAATTAATGTAGAAAACATATATTAATTCAACGCTAAAAACATAAAGAAGTTAACCAATCGGAAAACATTCATATCCTTAAGAAAAACATTTAATTTTGAATTGAAATAAATATATTTCTTTTATATTTAATTTTTTATTGATAATATCAATTCAATGATTATTACATTTGGAACAGAAAGAATCATTAAATTGATTATCAATAATAAATTTAATGTAAAAGAAAAATATTTATTTGAAAAAAAAAATTCGTATCTATACCTAACTGAGAAGTATTTTTTAAGACTATTACCTATTTTGTTCATTTAAATAATATTTGAATGATAAATATTATCTTGTTATGTAGTACAGTCAAACAATTATCATTCATGAATATATTCAATTAACTTCGTTGGACATGTGTGTCATTGCTTTCATTTATATATGCTCATACACATGTGAAACGATGACTAAAAGAAAAGAATAATTTAGTTAAGATATTCAGTCATATATGAATAATATTTGTGTCCATATGATTAATTGTTTTTAAATAGATATCTACTCTTATATTCGAATAATTTGATGTAATGGAGCATACAACTCATTTAGATGAATTTTTGAGTTTTGCAAGTTTTATTTTACATTCATGACAACCAGAAATGTATAGTGGAACTTATTTTTTCTATTGTATTGATATATTTTTTTTTATTTCTTATCCATTTTACAGTATGAATAACTGTAGATGATGTTGATTTTATTAATATAGATAAAGCTATCATTTGGTGAAACGTTCAGTTGAATTTATAAAGAAAAATTCGTCCTATATTTATTTTGTGAAACAATTAAATAATCTTATTTCCATTTGTACAAATGCTCGTCACTTAACAATAAATTAGATTTACTAATTATAATCTCCTTATTGAAACTATTCGCCTTCTCCGCAGATAACGCACTCACATTTTGGCAACTTTCAATCCTCATTTCTCCTAAACAGTTGTGCATAGGGCTTCGAAATTTGGTGCATAGGTGTAGATTACAAAATTTTTTAACTCTCATAGGTTTCATTTCAATTGACTGAAATCATTCATGTTTTATGAGAGAAATACATGCCGGTAACGCACTCACATAAAAGGACTTCTTATTTCTAGGTGGTGTTAGAGATGTCAAATTTCCTGCGAATGCTTATTTTTTAAGACATGTTTAAGTAACATTTTGTAGTACAGATTTAGGATGTCTATTAGTACAAGATATTTTAAGATATACTGTATTGTTCACCAGCTACGATCAAAATGCTATGGTAACGTACTCACATAGGCAATCTTCACTCTTCATTATCCACAGTATCAGTAAACTAAATATCTTTGTAAGTTATGATACAGGCTTAATCTGCTTTTTTCTAAAGCAAAATATGATGCACTGTGGATTTTTGTCAGGGCTCAAAAACACAGTTCCAATCAGAAAACTAGAGTTTTTTCAAGATTGTCCTCAGAGTTTTGGTCTTTGTATTCGAATAGAAGGAGATAAAAAGAAACCAAAGACCGCAACGAACTAAAACAGTGTCTAATATTTGTAAAAAATATTTCAGTCCTATCAAATGTACTGTGCCGAGAAGCAGAGCAATAAATATGGACAGAAGTGATTCATCTCTCGATAGAAGTGTTTAGTAATTTTGAGTCTCCGACAATTTTTGCTCTACTTATCGAGGTCTATCAACTCTTAAAGTTTCAAAATTTTCTGATGAGCTCCTGTTGAAAAGTGTCAGAAAAAGGAGACCCTTTCAAATGGTAGGTTGAGTGAGTGCGTTACCCTGTTTTACATCAGCTAAAGGGAACAAACGAAAAGTAATTCTGCTATTTGATAGCCCATCAAAAGTTACCATAAGTGCCTTCATATTTATTAGAATGCCCTTGTAGTTATGATACAAAATAAGCTAAAAGCTTTAATTGGTAACGCACTCACTGTAGATTTTACCAAGTTTTCAGGTAGCCACTGTCTTCTCTTATCAGTCACTAAGGATATAATCTATACGTTAGATAAAAGCTCAAACTTCATAGATTGAAAATGAATATAGGACTTTAGTTTTTAATTTACTCTTCTATGTTTTTAAAATAATTTTTCAATAACATCAAAACAAAGATAAATCACCAGAAGCGCACTCATCTTTTTTCTCGTGTAGTTTTTTCTCTTCCATAAAGAAAAAAAATAAGCCATATTTTCAGACAGAGCAAAGTGTGCTTTACATGATGATACAACTAGTTCTTGAAAATAATCAGGTTCTACTTTGATCACTCTAGTTGACCGTTATGCTGACAAGCCGTTATACAATCTTTAGATAAATATGAATTATTTTCTGTACGTTTAATTAAATTTCTGTTTATTTTAACTAGTGATATCGCTAGAACAACTTCGTAGAGGGAGTTCCATCCCCAGTTTTTCAAAAGTTAAACCAAAGTGACTTGAGTTTTTCTTGAATACTAGAATGAAAATGACAATAAAGAAATGCAAATGTTCAATCCTATATTATGAAAAAAAACAAACATCAAAATAAATGTAATTAATGAAACATTTCCTAGTATTTTCATGAATACAGTCAAACTCCTTGTAATGGATATTTTTCCAGTCCCACAAAATGATTTTTTTAAATCGAACGTCTCCATTGTGAAAAATACCTAGGAGTTTGGAAGAAATGGTTTGATTTGGTGTGTCATCAATGAAGAACGTGGTGATATCATCGACTTCGATTCTTTCCTTTTCTGTTGTCAGCAAATAAAATAATAATATACATCAAAGGAAACTAGTTGGGGTGGATGCAAAGGGGAAGAAAAGCGAGTCCTCGGATCCGTTTTTTCCTCCTTGGATGGAGGAAAAAGTAGGAAGACAATAAATCTGTGATGAAGAAAGCGCCAATTTCGTCTGACCCATTGGAATTGAGGAGAAAGGTTTATCTTTTTGAGTTCATTTATCATTCTCATCTATACATCTTAATATCCAATCTCAAATTGCTATTAATTAACATATACCTGTATTCGATAGCAATAAAAGACAACTGTATCAAAGATTATTTTAACAATGATTGATTTTTTTCATCTTCAAAAAACAAAAATACATTAACCATCATAACACTAGTTGGGGTCCGTTCGGACTCTAGATCGAATATTATGCTTCTCTTTTCGCGAAAAATAATGGATCAAACTCTCATCTTTTTGATATGTCCTAACGAAAGTTAGACGAACGTATCGATTATATCAGCGTTTTAGATAGTAACATCATCAATATAATAAAAGAGCTAGAAGTAATCATTAACGTGTTTTAATCATTTGAGGTCTACTCGGATTCCAGACAGTAGAACTAATCATACATATATTATTGCTGAGATATCATTTCAATTCAGTAATTCATGCATTCTTCCAGCTCTAAAGAATATTCTAGAACTTTGCATCTCGTGTTATGAGTATCCAAAAGTGACATGAACTCTAGGCCCTGGTATCATCATATCAAAGTTTTCTAGAATATCTTCTCTCACTCTAAAATGTATTGTAGAACTATAAAAGATTAGCTGAAACCGCTGGATAATTTTCGATCTGAATTCTTCTATTCTGTTACATTCTATTTCTAATAATCTTTTGCAAATATTACTCACATTTACTGCAGATGTTGATGCAGAATTTTCCTCTCTATACTTGAAGATTGAGCTGAGGATCGAACGAACACCAAACAACAAAAATCTTAGTGTTGGATAGGTGGTAATATGAGGGATAAAGGAGAAGTAAAAAGTTACTCTATCCATCTATTTTATTCGTTAATATTCTTTCGATATCTGGAAAACATATGTATCTTTTCGAAAAATTTTGCCGTTGAAAACCGTTTGCTCTCTCTGTAGTGGATACTTTTCAATAGTTCGAAGGGTATTCACTATAGAGAGATTTTATTGTATATAATTCACTAACTGACTTTTTTTAGGTCATACACTTTGTTCTTGTGCAACATTAATATTTTGAGAGAGACTCATTCGAGAAATTTTAACTGGTTCATCATTAACAACGCGAGATGTATGTCAATCAAATGATTGTAAAGTAATGTTTTGATTATTTCTATTGTTAGATTGCAACACTATTGATTTACTCTTCTTTTGAGTAGTTGAAGAAAAATAAGAATCGAAAGTTTTTCTTCTATTGCTCATCAATCAACGCTCTGTGCTCTGAACTAAAGTTTAACATTATGATTTATTTACAATGTGTATACGAAACTGCATACTATTTACGAGTTGTAATTAAGTTAAGTACTATAGATTCTATTTATCTTTTTGAAGTTAACATTTTTTCAGTTGATACACTTACTGCTATAAATTTGTTTATTACAAGTATCAGAAAGTTCAAAGAACAACCGAATATTGATTGATTCTTTTTATTCTAGTAGAAAGATGTAAATATACAATACTTAATTTTTCACATGATTTATATATCAATTATTGAAATTCGAAAATAGAAATTTTCGTAGGGAGAGCTCAACTGTTCGTAGATGGGACTGAGTGTCCTCTAGATGCGCCATAAATTTTAACGTCATGTGAACGTTGTTTTGCTGAAGTTTATATGAATAAAGTATATTTAAATCGATTATTTTGATCATGAATTAGCTCTTCTAAAGTATCAATTTTTGCGGTAAAATCGCATCGTATACGCAAGAAATAATCGCATAGAAACTCGTTCAAAGAATCTGAGTACATCCAAACACGACTAAAAAAATATTTGAAATGTGTTTAAATGCGTCAAATATTTTTCTCAAACGTGTTCAGACAGTTTTTTCTGATTGCATTTAAACACGTTGTATAGAAAAACGGCGTTCAGACGTGTTTCATATTGAAAATGCGTTTGAATGCATCGGTTTTGCATTTCATAGTTATATGGGAATAAAACTTGATCAGAGTAGAATAATTATTAGAGAATATTTTAGAAGATATATCAATCTGTCTAGAAAGTACGTGCAAATCATATTATACGAAACAATAGGATAATAATTGATGCATTTATTCGATATATTCACCTTTAATATCAATGATATATTGTTAGCGATCAAATAAATTATTTATTATATTAAAAAAAAACTACGTACCAACATTATTTAAATACTCTTCAACAATCGATAGTATTTTTGTTGTTAAAATCAAAACTCTTTTCATGAAGATATATATTTAAATTATCGAACAAGTAAGAATTACTAGGCACAATATCTGAAGAATTTCGAGAGTGACACACTCACCTTCAAACTGAGTTACTCAGGGTATTCTTTAAATATTGTGCCAATTCATTCCCACTTGTTTAAAAATTTGATTATATCCTCATAACAAGAGTTTTGATTTTTGACAACAAAGTAATATCGATTGTTAAAGAATATTTAAATACTATTACTTTTTATAATTATGTTTCAATATAATAAATAATATCCTTGATCGTTGATATTATGTCATTAAAATTTTAGGTAGAAGTTTATCAGCTAATTCTCCATTATAGATAGACGCAAGATAGAAATTATTTGTTATGTTGTGCAATCGTTCGATCTCGACTAAAGGTTCATTGCAAATGCGTATTTATAAAACTAGAATAATAATTGTTTCAAAAACTTTCAATAAAATATATTCTAGAGAATATAAATATATCAGTTATACATTTTAGCTCTAAACGAGCTGTGATGACAAACTTTTTCTATATAATAAATAAAATAAAATAAAAATTCTTTTTTTTTATTTAAATAAATGTGTTTATTAAATCAATATTCAAATATAAATAAATAATATATTTTCAACGTTGAATTGATGTTTTTATTTCATTTTAAGAATTTGTAAAATATTTCTCTCATCTATTGTATTTATATTAATATCAATAATTCAACCATTTTCAGACTAAACTCATATTGTTATATACAATAATCTTTAAATAATTAATATTATACTATTAACCGATCTACATTCATTTACATTGAGATATTTTAGGTTTTTGCTTTAATCTAGTATTCACAATAGTGAAAGCGATTATAGATATATAATATTATTAAATGGATTTAAATATATACAGATCTTTGACATATATACTTGACTTTTTTTTTCAAAAGATATCTCGTGCGATTCTTCACAAAACTTTTATGAAAAGTTCTATCAGTTTATCGACTATTCTTTTGTGATAGGCCATCAATTGATTCGAACAAAATATTTTCTTTGTTTCTCTCCTTCTACTTTTTGAGAGTTTTCCACTACATTCATCACAATTTTGTTTTTCTTATGTTTAATTGAAAATCATTACATATTTAGATTTATTATTAAGCTGTAGGAAATTATTTTCTCTATTATTTAGATACGATCAGAATGTTGTAAAGTATTTTCTGCAATGCTCTCGAGATATATAACAAGAACAACCGATAGTTTCAACTTGTTTTTTTGAGAAATATTGACTAATGAAACATCAAAATCGTATTTAAATCCTGTTATTTTAAATCAAAATTAAAAATCATTAATTATATTCATTTTATTATTGAATAAACTATATATACATTTTTAAAAACTTATTATGATTAATGTAAAAATAATTGAATCTACGGAAAATGAGCAAAACAATAATAGAAAAACAAATTTTTAATCTAATATAAATAATATCTTAGTTAATTCAGAAGTAATGATAATGATGCTTTTATATGATATAGCATCCTTAAAAAAATGTATTTTTCTATATAATCTTAAATAGAAAATAATGAGAAAATTTTTCTGTTTGAAGATCATACTTAAACTAATTAAATAATAATAAAATAGAACGATAAGATTTTGTTTTTGTTTCCATGAATGATAGTGAGTATATTCTGATAAAAATAAAATAGAGAACTGAGATTTGTTACTGTTGGAAAGAGGAGATGAAGATAACTCTTCAACATGTATTATTAATATTTCTAATATTGTTTTGCGAAATACGATATAAAAGACATTGTTGAAGTGTTTAGGAGTAGAAGTTTGCACCCATTAATTCCCCTCCGCCACAGACCATGGCCGACGTATTTTAATTAATTAGTTGGTCTCTCATTAGTTAACTGGTTATCACAGACCATGACAGATAAGTTCTTAGTCTCAAACTACGAAGTATTAAGACAAAAAGACGACACAATATCGAAATACCAGTGAATTATAGCTGTGTTTAAATTCACTAACAAAATTACGATCTAAAACATCCCGATTCGTAGAGAAATCAAAAAACAGCAACCGAATCAAAACATTCGGAAGACCAAAACATAACTAGAAAAATCTTCCAGTTTCGGAGATGTTCCTGATTTTTCAGAAGCTTTGGCCATCATGTTCAATAGTAATAATTCAAGCGTTCATATGAAACGAACCAGCACGCTTGAAACAATAGGAATGAAAATCAGAAGATCTGGTCAGCATAGCATGCAGGATACGGCCATAGTGCATAATCATAAATTCTAACTTTTTTGACCTAATAGTATGTATCATCAAGACATAAACGATTTTAATACGAATACTTGAAAATAGATGCTGATAAACATATTACCAAATCATTGTTACTTTTCGTTTTAGCTGGTTATCTTTGTTACGTTTGACAGGGAAGCTCACTAAATGATCATCTGTATATTAACCAGAGATGTGTATCTCCAAGTGCGAACCTTCAGAGTTGACACATTTTTTACATTACAGTAGAGTTGAATTTTTGGAAAATAGAGACAAAGTTACTTGGTTTTGGATCGGTAGCTACTCAGAGTTATCCATCTCTGATATTCATGTCATGAATAAAGATGAAGACTAAAATAGAATAGATGAAAATATCAAAGGAAGGTATAAACATTACTGTTGTAATGGTGACATGCATTTTACAGTACAATTTATATCGGTACATGCGTATCGCTCTTTTTTGTAACTGTGTACATTCTCTCAAGTCAGTTTATTTTAAAAAATGGGAATTTTCTGTCAATATTGATGTTAGGTTCTAATCAAAATATAAAGCAATGATATTAACAGTGCATCATAATATTTTAGTAGCATACATGAGCACAAAAATGATTAGTCAGCAATATTACTTTGGATCGGTGAAACTAATCGACGAGAAAATCCTTCAATAAATTCAAAGCAGATAGGTTATCGTAGAAGTTTTTAGAGATCTATCGAAGATATCTGTCTAATAGCTACCTATAGTAAATGGAGTTCAACATTTTCATATATAAAGGAGAAAAATTGTTTTAAACAACTTTATGTCATATACATCAAACTTTACTTCAGCAGTGAAGGCAAGCAATATCTAATAATTAATGTGTTACTCATTTTCATGATTTTATAAAGCTGTTTCTATCAAAAGAATGTTCGAAATTTTCATGCACAAATTGCTCTGTAGTGCTAGTCTAAAATGAGATTTATTTTATGAAGAAATAAGTTAAAATGATGATTACCATTTATATTTGACTCATAGAGAAGATTATTTGTATAAAACAATCATCACTAAAGAGTGGATGTTTATTTCCTAATTTTTATGCGATCAAGAAGACTATGAGATATATTATAATCAACATTGAAATTACTTTCAATGATAATCGTACTAAATTTTCTTTCAAAAAAAGGATCAACGAATCCCTAGGATGAACACTACTTCTATAATAACTCAAGAACGACATACAATTTGAAATTGTCCTTAACAAAAATACCATAATAAATGCAAATACTGTTTGTTAAATAAACCCATTCGTACTTTTCTCTCAGATAAATTTAAGAAGATAAAAATTTTAGAAAACCAATGCTCTTTTTACTAGTATAAATCCCATTACTTCTTCAATATCTTATCATTAAGATGTTATTTAAACCGTTAATAATATCCAGAATGTCACAGAATCAATTTTCATAGAATACAAAGGTTATCATCTGACAACATAAGAACAAACTTGAACTTTTCAAATACTGATTTCGTAAATGAATTTATATAAAGAGAAACGAAATACACATATAGATCATCTTTATCTATTCATACACACGAAACGGTAACGCATCATTCTTCAAAAAAACAAAACTGCATTTTGTCAAATAACAGGTGAATGATTCGGTGATGCCGCTTTTCTCTCCCTTATCTCATAGCTTATTTGGTCTATCGTGGGCGGCGTCATATCTGAAAGAATAAAGAAAGAACAAGTAAAATAATAAAAAAAAAATTAATTTCATTTCGTCGAACTAATGAAGATGACCATAGTGATTTATGATCTGTGTCTTCGTTTGATCAGAAAATAGTTAGAAAAAAAAAAAGATATACACGACATGTTAATGTTTTGATCTGTATCACCGATATATATATTTGATCAAAGAAAAATTGACAAAAAAATTGTCAAAATTTTTAATCTAACAAATGCGCGAGAACACATGTATACTTGACGAGAAACTAGGTCAGTGTCTATTCTGTATCTTGACGTAATTCAACTCATAAAAATGATTATATCAAACAAAAATATTGTCACCAATAATTTTTTTTTGATCTTTTGTCTTCGTGCGATGTAATCAAGCAATAACAACATAACACATGTCATTATATCTCAGGCGAATGCTTTGATTAAACGTGTTAATCGTCGTCAAAACTCTCTTTTCCTTCTTTTGACTTGTTAT
>JAJEKB010005058.1:0-10381 GCA_022393335.1 Macrotrachela quadricornifera | reverse complement strand
TGTGTATACGTATATATTTTTTTTTCTTTCCATTTCTCTTTAATATGTATGATTTTTTGTGGGGTGAAGCATTTCTCCATAAACGGGAACAATTTCCCCAACGACTGGGTACAATTGTCCACTGCTGCTTTAATTGTATTAGCATTGCTTTTAAAAAATACGAAAGACTATTCTTTTGAATAATGGCTGTTAGAAAAAAAATAGAGACTGTAATTTTCAATATTGGAAAGAGATGAAGACTTATTGAAACATATAGTCCTGAGTTACTTTATGTCTCTTATAAGGTTTGCAATTCACCATTTTAAGACCCATCTATGCAGTATGCTATTTTCAACATATTCTCAATTGTCAAGTGAAATTTCAGATCATTAATTACCCATGGAAAAAATTTCTATAAATTTAGCACTTTAATGAAAATTAACGTTACCTTTCTGACTGCGAAAACGCATTAAAAATAGGCTTTTTAATAAAGTATCATGCATTGTCTTACGTTAATCTCATTTTAATGGGAAAGCACGCATGAGACTATTGAAAAGCAGATTTTGAACACATTTTCACGATCAAAAAAAGCAACATTAATTTTCGCTAAGTCATTAAGTTTGAAGAAATTTTTACATGGGAAGTTCTACGAAAGAAAAGCTTTGAAAGACTCTAAAAATGCTATACATTCTTCGACAATTTAGAAATTTAGTTTTTTTTAATCGTTCTAGCACATTTACTCTACTTACTCGTATTTTAAAATAAAACTGTGTCTCCGAAATATTCCTACCGTTCTCCCTCCTACACAAAGATACAGAGCACTTTTAAGAACATCCTTTCAAATGATTAGAGACCAAATGTGACTTGCTATAAAAGAAAATTCACAACTTTCTCAATAACTTAGAAAGAAATCAAAGACGAGGGTAAATATATGTTTGCTATAACCAACTTTCTCTATTGACAGAGCTTTTCAATAGAAAAAAATCCACCTTTTTTGCTTCAAATATTTTTCAACAGGTTTTAAGCTTCAAGTCAAAATATTGACACAGCTTCTGAAATTAGTACACACGATTCAAAACTTGGTCAACTTGCAAAAAACGGAGTATATATTTGTCTAGAACCGAAACCGTTGGGGGGTATGTAATTGATATCGAATCTTTCTCTTACACAAACTAGAGAGTATTTTCCTATGTAGTTTTCTTCTCCTTCTTCTGGTCTCTTTTTTTCTACGAAAGTTGGTGAGAAGAGTTGAGCAGTAGAAAAAAAAATCTAAAAATTTAGAAAGTCAAGTAGTTTTTTGAATCGAAACACTGATTTGTAACGTGGTCGCTTTTTTTTGAATTGAGAATTTTAAAAGTTTTATTAGATTTGGTAGTGAATTTTTGAAATACTGAGCTCATAGAGTAACAGCCAAAAAGTGGAGAGTGACTAGAGCCCTGCGCAACCGACTTTTTTGGTCCCGGTCCTGGAAAAATCTTATTCTTAGTTCCGATCCAGGTTTCAATCCCGAAAAAAAATTTTTTCGACAAAGGATTGAATCATTGTGTTTCTAGTTTCTAGCGCAGAAAAAGCCAAAACATTTATAGTATGGACGCTTTCTTGTCATTTACTCTTCCCGAAAGTCGATTTTTATCAGAGAAACTGGGATTTTTTTCCTTGATTTTCTCATGAAAGGCTGGAGGAAAACAAAGTTCGAGATCAAAAAAGTTTTTCTTTTTGGTTCTAGTCTCGTTCCGGTTCAGGTCACGACGGGACTGTAACTAAAGTCGGTCCCGTAGGGTTCTAAAAGTGACAACTCACTTCATACTTATCATTTTTTTCGAAATTCGAAACAGTCATATGTGAAACATTCCTCTTCTTCTTTCCTCACTAGAATCCTCACTGATAAACCATTATGGCATTCATCATCTTACTTATCGTCGTATTTCTCTTCTCACTGAATACGTGTAATGGAATTCGTGTGATTGAATGTTCTTGCTGTATAGTTGGTCCACGTTGTACGTCAATGGATGATGTGATTGCTCTACCACCTATTTATGAAAATATCGATAACTGTAATTCTTGGGGAACTGGAATTTGTCATGAAACATATTCAAAAGCTTGTCCTTATAGTCAGCGTACTTACATACGTGTTCGATGTAAAGAATTGACAACAACAAGTATGCCGACAACTGATGTAATACTGCCTATTAATGGCATCACATGCAACTGTTTCTGTTGTAAAATTGGTCCAAGTTGTATGTCCTCATTTCAAGCCATTCCTCAACCACCTATTCCAGTTACGACCTGTGATTCCTGTTCGGCCAATGCTTGTCATGTTAAATATTCGTCAACTTGTCCCTCAGGCGGAACAAATAACTTGGTGATGGCTCAATGCAAATCGTCCTCCTCATTATCAATAACAACAACAACAACAACAACTGCGACACCGTTAGTTACGTCAATTGCATTTGTACCACCATTATCCAATACTCCAAGTGCAACATGCAATTGTTCCTGTTGTATTGGTTGTTCTTCATCAACTCAAGCTATCGTTCAACCATCTTTTCCGGTTCCTACTTGCAATTCTAATTCTTGTTCGCAAAATGTTTGTGCCAGCAAATATCCAAATGCGTGTCCGAAACCTAATGATAGTGGAATAAGTTTATCTAAGTGTGTCTCCTCGTCAGCCGAAGCTTTGTCCTTCGTCTTTCCAACTTTACTACATCTATTCGTAACAGTGATTATTGCACTTGGAGTTTTACGCTGTACATAGAGTGCTTTGTCATAGGCTCTGACTATATTTTTGGGATGCTTTCATTCAGTGTTGTTTTTTGTTGTTGTTTTTTTTTACTATAAAAATTCCAGAGGTTTGTATTTTATAACTGAAAGGGGAGAGTAAGGGTGAGTATTACGAAAAAAAAGCCACGACTATTTTTGAGGGTGGGTGAGGGTGAATAAAACAACCGCGATATTAAAATCGAATTCAATATTTCATTATTGTTTATGATAATAAAAAACCTGTTAGGGTAATCCCTGCGGGATTAAGATGTGAAACACGATAGAGCTATTGTACTGTAAATAGGAGACCTCACTAATATATGTATTAATTTTTAGCAAGACAATATACTGTCACACTAAATCTGAAGAAAATAAGTCTCAAAACAGCTACCGTCAATTCTATCGCTTTTGTCAAAAACAATCCTGTCAGCTTAGGTGCTTTAGCACTAAAATGTGGAGCTCACATACCTCTTTTCGCGTCATTATGTTGACAGAAAACATCTTACGATTCTCAGCGAAAAAATCTTACGTTAACAGGATCATTTAGAGCAGTCTAAAATACTCTAAGCGAAATTATGTCTAAGATGCTTTTTCTCCTTGCTAGAAGAGTCTATGCATGGGTTGCTACCTCTTCCTACTACTATAGAAAGGTACTCAATGACCTTCGTCCCCTGCTGGTACCAGTGTGTAACACTGTCATTAACGGTCTGTTATGCCTAGGCATGCACGAAACTCATACTCAAGCTCAAACTGTTTCGGAGTTTGGGTTTGAGTTTGGATACAGAGATTGGGTTTGGGTTTCGGTTTAATATTAAGACTAGTGGAATAAATCTCTTCATTGTAGTCAGGGTTCCCAAGTCCTATCCTGTACTGTGGGCGTAGCTTTAGGTTCTTAAGGTCTATTTTGTGGAGGTAGCTTGACGTAGTGAAGTCCTACATTGTGGTGGGTTAGGGATGTAACGTTGACGATAACCGCTCCACCGGTACCCATTCCAGCGACCATCAGTATGTGTTACACAAGTCATCATCGGAAGTACTATATTTTTCGGGTACCCTTCGGTTGTCAACTGCTATATATTAGGAGTACCCTTGGATCCTCAACTGATATATATATAGGGAGTACTCTTACGTCCTCATCTGCTATATATTGGAGTACCGTTGGATGCCCATGTACTTTATATTGGGGTACTAGTTGGTCCTCAAGTACTATATATTAGGGGTACCCTTAGGTCCTCAAGTTCTATATTATAGAGGTACCCGTAGGGTCTGAACTACCACAGATTGGAGGTATTTTTGGATCCTGAAATGCTATATATTGGAAGTCTTGTTAGGTCCTCAAGTATTATATATTCGTGTACCCTCAAGTTCTCAAGTGCTTTTAAACGAAGATGTCCTTGGTACTTCAAGTCATGCTGCATGGAGTTACACTTAGATCCTTAAGAACCAATATTTAGTAGCATTCATAGACCCACGATCCCTATTTTATGAGGGTACCTGCAGATCCTCAGGAACTCTTGTATGGAGGAAACTTTGAAGCCTCATATAGTATTTCATGGTGTGACTGCTAGATTCTCAAGTATAATTCTATAACGGTGCTCATAGATCACGAGAGCGATACAAGAAGCTATTACTTCCAATCATATTGGTCGTATTGATAGTATGCATGAAACATCAGAGTTGCCTATTTTGAAAAACTCATCTCGGATCTGAATTTCATCACTGTGTAAACTTTGACGAAACATTATGTGAAAACTATTGTTTTCGCGAAAGGATCTTCGTGTAACGAAAAATCAAGAACAAAATATCAATGCTTCCAGATTTGAAGTTCTCAATGTTGTCAACAGGTTAGGGCTACTTTTTTTGTGAAATAGTTCCACATAAAGTTTGAAAAACGATTTCGGAGATCGAGGAATTGCAATCTATCATTAGTTGTTTGAAATTCTCGGATTTCAGCTTTCTTTGCAACTATCAAGAGAGCTAATACCCAATGGTGTTCGTACATTGTAAAAAAAAAAGGATCTTTACCAAACCAAAAATAGATCCGCGGGTGGGCACACGATTCGATCGTTTGCTGGTTTCGTAAAAAGAAAGCTTCGTACCAAACTTCTTTTTAATGAGTGACAAAAATATTTCGTACACAAGGTTCAGTACTGAACTTTTTCAAAAAAAAATAAAACAAGGTTCCGTAGAGAAGATTCCATACTGAACCTTTTACTCGCGATTGAAAAGAGGTTTCGTACGAGCTTATTCGCTCTGAACCTTTTGCCATCTACTCAATAGTTGATGACGGAAGCAGCTCCAGAGGTATTGAAGCAGTTGAGTCTCCATATTGTATCCACAAATCGATCTTATTTATATATGAAAAGCTACACAGAACTCGTACATAAATTCTATGTAGCTTTTCATATATAAATAAGATCGATTTATGGATGCAATACAGAGGCTCAACTGCTTCTATACATCGACAAGATTTTGGACGTTCTTTTTCTTCTGATCTAACTAAACTTATGTAAATTATCTGTATCTTTCTTGCAGCGTCAATATTATCTATTTTACTACTTTCTTTCACTCTTTCTCTTTGTGCATATTTGTGATGCAAAACGCCCCTAGTTGTTTTCTCTTTTCTTTTTGTTTTTTTCCTATTGTAGTATCACTACTTACTCTTTTTTCTCGGTACCTACATTTAGTTATTATTGTGTGTGTATATGCGCACACGAATGTTGCAATGATTAATATATAGTTATAGAGCAAATGATGAACAAGACGCTTCTTATCCATTTTCAAACCTATTCTTGTCTTTCATTTTCGTTTTATTTATCTATTCATTTTAGAACATTTAATATATCTGAATAATAGAAATGTACTCAAACAGACAACGGACATCATATTTTTATGGTCAACTAGTTGGACAAAAAGATAAAGTAGATGAATATGGAAAAGAAAAACATCCTTCTGGTAGGGAGATTACCTAAATCAAACGATATTCGATAGCAGCATTTTTGGTTTCTAACGTGTACTTGCAACAGGAGTCTGAGATCTTTTGAAAAATCAGTAAAGTTTCTAAAATCTAAAGATATTTCTGATTATTTTCTAATAGACTTCAATTCTTTTAATTTTATTGTTTACTTCTGATGTTTTTAAAGATTGTGTTTTTGTTAAAGCTATACACGATTATAACTCACTACAAATTCATATTATGTTCTCTTTTTCTATTGCCATTCTGCTTCGCCAGAGCTAGGTCATGTCTTCGAGTTGTCTTCGAGTTGTCTTCGAGTTGTCTTCGAAGAGAGCACATGTTCCAAACACTGAAAAGGTTTTCATATATCAACACTGTCAAATGTCAAACACAACATGCTGACAAGCATTGCAAGATCACATAAATGCTGTCGAATTCAAACATTAACAAAACAGCAAAGAAAAAAACATATCCAATTTGCATCTCTTTCAAATACACAGAGTCCAATCTGAGAGGAAAAGAGATGCAGAGGAACAAGCAGGAGTCTAAACTGTTCAAAGCCTAATAGGCCAAAATTGCATAAGAATTCAATTTAGCAAGACATTTTATATGGTGATATGCATAAGATAAGACAGAATCCAAACCACCTGATGAGGCCTATTATCAAGGCTGAAACGCGTTGTAATGGCTGTTTGATGTTTTGTTTGCATTTGTGTATCTTTTTACAAATCATACTCACACCCACACCTTCACACACTATCTGCTAACCACTACGCTGATACGAAGAGTATCTAAATCAGAAAAATCTTTCATCAACATATGCACTATGGGAATACTTCATAATGCCAAAACAACATGATAATACAAACCGATAGAGGCGAACAGATAGATGGATCTTTTCGATTTCATCCAACATCCTCCGTATATTCAATTCAGTCGGTTATATTTCTTCTTGCTGTAGATCAATCTTTTTTGTGGAAAACGTTGAGTTTTCATGTGCAACATGCGCAAGAAAGCATTTTTATTGTAACAGTATATACACCTACGTAATGAGATCCTTTGTTAGATCGCAACGCGTCGTGGTAGCCGGTTGGTTTGTATAATCTCGAATTATTGGAGTTCGCCACGATTTAACAGCGCTGCTCAGTTTTATATGATACGAGAGATGGCCATTGTTGACTTCTAAAACTGAGCCTACCTTCAACATTTCAGTCATTCTCGCACAGGAGATCAGAAGGAGCCACTTCTGACTTCCAGCTTTCTTAATCCTTCGGGGACGGGGGTGGTATATATACCACTTCAAGTATTTCTCGAAAATCGAGTATCATAGAGCTCTGCCGATCATGAGAACAGTTCCAATCCGCAGGGATGATGCAATGTCAGATCCCGTTCCACTATATATTCAGTTTTATTGTCTCATACAGTCCCGCAAAGATTGTGGGACCCGATTTTTGAGAAACGCTGGAAGTAGTATATATACCACACCCGTTCCCAAAGGTTTAAAGAACAAAGTTACAAATAGACACAAGTTATTTTTGAGAAAAAAATATTTGGATACAGTTAACGATGATTTTGACATTGACGTTACAGTGGATATTTTGAAGAGTACTGAAAAATGATTTAGCATTCGAAATTCAAAAACTTTTTTAAAACAAGAATAATAAGGCATGAGGCAGTTGTTGAAGTTAATCGAAATCGGATTGATGAGACAAATTTAAGTTGGATTGTATTGCTATTGGATTGAATTTCATTTTCAATAACAGATATCTATTTATAATGTACATTTCGATGACGTGGACGACGGATTCTACCGCGGCCATGAAAAATACTAGAATCAGAAGATCATACATTTCGCACTGCCGTTCTATATCATCACTTACGTTTCATGGCCATTACACCTGTATCTCCTCACCTGAGTATTCCGGTTGTTCTCCAGTAAAGTATAATTGTTACACAGATATGATGGATTATATGCCGTCCAACGAGAATCGGTCAATGGTTCACTTTTTGGATACACCCAAAAATTATTTTCTCGACTAGGATCACCATGGTAGAACTTGTTCGACGTGTCTACCTAACGAAAAACATAGGATTTATGACTCAAGTAATTCATATTTCGTGGTCGAATCCTTGAAATATGCTTCATATTTCTGAGTTATCAATACTATTTTTTAAAAGCTTGAATAACTAAGATTCAACACTTCACCAATAAGCAATAAGCCAAGAGACAATCATAGACATTTAGAGATGCTATTATTGACTTTTTAACCATGTACTCAGGGCATACCAAAAATAGTGACAGTGACACTTTAATGCCGTTTAGTAAGGTTTAAGAAACTTTCTCTATATATAGTCTCATAGAGAAAAGTATACTTTATTTTTCTATGCGATTTGATCATACTCCAACTAATATCACAAGTAACGCTCGTCTAAAGACTCGCTCAGCTTTTTCTCGTAGCAATCGTGTTTCTAAACTACCGTCAAGCTATTCATTTATAAAATTAAAAAAAAACCGAAGTCAGATTCGAGTTCCTCGATCTCAATTATCCTTTGGTTAAGTTTTATAGGATAATATTAATAAAATGTTTTTGTGACCTTGTGCGGACATACAATCAATCAATCAATCAGACAATTTATGTTTGCAAGACTCTTTTCTACGCACTAGTAGCCATAAGTCACGGGGCAACCGCAGAGGATCGCTACCTTGGGACGTCACATCGAGATGTTACATTGGGACATTACATGGGACGTTAGGGCAAGTACATCTATCGACCTCCCCCTCTTCTACTGATCTAATTCGATTCACCAGCCTCTGGTGAGTTCATTAAAAGTAGTTCCAAGGGGCTCCTAATGTCACCGATCAATACTTTACCGAATACGATGTATATGCTCCGCTTGCTAGAAACCTCATAAAGCATCTCAACAGCTAAGGGTGCCACGAAATCTTGACCTAGAATTAAAGGGTAACCTGCCGCTAAGGGTATCATGAAATTGTATTTCTGGGTATCATTAGCTATTGTTGTGCTTTTCGATGACTGCATCAAAAGTTTGCCTTCATCCTCAGCTATTGAAATATTTTGTGAGGCTTCTATGAAGCGGAACATATACATCTTATTCGGTAAAGTATTGGTCGGTGACACTTGAAGACCCTTGGAACTACTTTTAATGAACTCACCAGAGGCTAATGAATCGAATGAGGTCAATAGAAGAGGTAGGGTCGATAGATGTATTTGTCCCTGGGATGTTACATCGGAACGTTACATGGGACGTCTCGATGTAACGTCCCAAAGTAACATCCCGATGTAACGGCCCAATATAACGTCCCAAGGTAGCGACCCTCTGCGGTTGTGCCGCGAATTATGGCTAACACTCCGGTCAAGTTTTGTGCAGAACATTAATAAAATTTTTTTTTGACTTTGTGCGGACATACAAGCAATCAGACAATTTATGCTTCCAAGACTCTTCTCTATAAGAGAGAATAATAATAAAATTTCGATAAGATCTGTTTTTCTATCATATGTGACGGTTTTACTAATGCCTATTCAGTGGATATTTTTTGAATAACTTTTGATAGAAACAAGATAGAGGGCTGCAGTTTCCACCTTTGGAAAGAGGAGATGAACACGCATCGAATCGTTTATCACAGGGTTTCTTGATCTGTTTTTCGTAAAGTTTTCAATTGACCTTTTAACAACAAACCTATCTGGTGAGTTTTTTTCACAATGAATTTTCAATTATCAAGTATAGATTCAAACCACTAATCGAAGATCTGCAAACTACAAAAGGCTAAAATGGATAATATGTATTTTAGTCGAGCGTATTATGCGATTTTCTAGCAATTTTTGTCAAAAAAGCTCACTCTTTTGCCTTTTTCTTTTTTCATAAAAAAAATGTTTCCGACAGTTAGAAAATTCTATAATATAACATTCGATGCATCTTCATCTCCTCTTTTCAACGGTTAAAACCGCAATTCTCTATCTTGTTTCTATCAAAAGTTATTCAAAAAAATAACTCACTAGTATTCGTGTTACCGTGCGACATTCGAACAAAACAGATCTTATCGAAAGTTTATTATTATGATATTAGTTGAAGTATGATCAAATAGTATAGACAAATAAAGCATACTTTTCTCTATCAGACTATTCTAAGAGAAAGTTTCTTAAACCTTACTATACAGTATTAAAGTGTCACTACTACTACTACTTTTGGTATGTCCTAAGTAATAATGGATCATTTGGCTTATGATAATACGAATTTTCAAGGTATTGTTTACCTGTCGACTCGATTTGAATTCCTGAATGTCTAAGCAATATAGTTTTCTCTCTCGTGATGGGTTACACGATTCATGATTGTAGCCCATCACATACATTGAAAACTTTCCTTTATTTCATTTACATTTGTTGTTTTCAGACTATTCACAATACATCTGTCTTCTGAATTTTTTCATGCAATTCTTATACTTGTTTTAACATATATAATGGCCGGTCTCGTATAGAATTCATCTACTCTTATATTTATTGTCGATAACAGAAATCAAATAATCACGTACCTCTGAATAAGCAGGAGGTGCAACGACACCGCCAACATCATGACAGACACTTGAGCTAGAACAACGTTTCATATTGTGTATTACGTAGACAAACGAAAGATCATAAACTACTTACTTTTCATGTCCATTACATCTGT
>JAJEKB010005055.1:0-28763 GCA_022393335.1 Macrotrachela quadricornifera | reverse complement strand
ATGAGTAAAAACAAAAATGTCCATGCTTTTTTGACCGCGCACTGTATAGCTTCTTTTGCTATTACATCCGTACATGTATTCTATCAATCTAGAGCTAGATGAATCGCCTGACGATGAATATTACTCGTCGATTATCAGACATTCGATTTCTTAACTGATTCAGGATAATGCCATTTATGAAATGGTGATTCAACAATAGGTTCGGTTGTTTCATTGCCTTCAAAGCCTCGATCAATTGTAGGCACTATTCGATTATTATTCACTATTTATACTAATATACATAATCAATCGTGTGATAAATGTATTCAAAGTCGATTATGAAGTATGTGATACGACGAATAACACTTTCCAATGTCCTTCGAAGACACTCTGGAATGCTTCCGTATTTTCGGTACAGCGCTACTTCGAAATCAAATTTGTTCGCGAACACAAAATAAAACTTAAAACTGATATCTCTCGAATTAACGTTCATTACAGTTGTCTTACTAATCAACCATATAGAACAACATCCTTCATAATCTACCATTATTATTCTTTTCTTTTATTTCTTCCCAGTTTCTATTCAATACATCACATTATCATTTAAATATCAAGAACAGAAATTTAACTTAATTAAAATTCTCAACAAGAAATAGCTCTTCATCTCATTGACTATCTTCATGAGATGGAACATATGCTTTTTTGTTATAAAAATTCATATTCATTTCAGTTGAAAAAAGGATTATTTGTTGATTATATTTAAATGATCTTTCAACAGTTCCGAAAATAACATAAATAGATTTTCCTTCCATATGACTGGAAGAAACATAACAGATATTCAAGTTCTAATATAAGTAAAATAATATAGAAATGCTAAATAAATTTATTTAAATATGTAAAAGAAAATTCGATTTATATTTCACAGGTTGTTGTAATTTAATTCGATTATCTTCAGATATATGACAATCTTTGAGATTGACAATTTCTAATGATTGATTGTTTTGAATCATTGCAATGAATGAATAAATGGTTGAATTCTTGTTCACTTGATTTCCATTGAGATGTAATTCTTTCAATGTTCGATTATCATCAATGAGAACTCTTGCTAATGATTCCATGCCTAGGTCATCAATCTTATTGTTTCTTAATGAAAGATATTGTAATGTTTGATTAGTTTTTAACAATTTTGACAAAGATATTGCTCCTACATTTGTGATCGCATTCGAATCTAGATTAAATTTGATCAAATTTGAATTAGGCAAAGAGAATATCGATAACAGATGATGAACACCAGCATCAAGAATTGAATTAGAAGCAAGATGAAGGATTTCCAGTTTTGGATATATTTTCCATGCATCAACAAGAAGAGAGATGCCATCTTTCGTGATTAAATTTTCACGTAAATCTAATTCTTTGCATTGTTGCTCTTTGATGATCTGTTGAAAAATAATAAGTATATCGGAATCGATCAATTGTCGAGAGGATAGATCGATTGATGACTTTGATAGCTGTTGTGAGAGATGATTCTTCAGTGTCACATGTCGGTTACCAAATAATAAGGCTAAAATGGAAGAAATAGGAAATTCCTCAGATACAATTCAAAGTTATACTAATGCTGACGAGACGTACCTTGCAATAACTGTGATTTAGTTGATAAATATTTGGTATCACTTTCATTCTGTTTGAATTGATCTTTCATTTGCTTGATGTTATTTTGATTCTGTCCATTTTCAGTCCTCATCTTTTTGATTTGTTGTTGACATGAATCGAATTCTTCTTGACAAAAATGAATCAGTTTCTGACATTCTTCTAAATTATTTTGAACACTCCGCAGATCGATATCTCTAGTCATTTTCGTTGTATTTCTCTCTTCATTGGTATTGGCAAGAAATGATTGCAACGTGGCTTCTTCTTTTGCATTTTTTTTTTCAGATTCTTCAAATTTTCTCTTTAACAATTGACGTTCATCTTGAAATTCCTCCAACATTTTTCTAAGACGATCGGACATGCAATGATTTAAATGTTGATCTACTTGATCTCGTTGTCCCATCCATGGACATTTGTGATGCTGTGATGGACAGGTTATGATGGATTTTGAACATGACGAACGAATATGTTCATCTATCTCACCTCTCTGTAAGTCTTTTTGTCCGCATTGTGTACATCGAACTTGAAGATGATTAATCATTTGATGGATAAGTTGGTTAGCTGATGATAAAGAAGTGATTCGTAAAGACTGTCGACAATTCGGACATCGAGATGATTGTTGTCGGATCCAAGGAACGAGACATTCACGACAGAAAGTGTGATCACATGGAGTACGGCAGGGATCTTTGTAGGGTTCTCGACAAATAGAACAGATTAATTCGGGATAGATTGATGTTTCATTGATGTATTCGTAAGGATTTCTTGTCGCATTACTCATTGAAACGAATGAAAACCTTCTAAACATATAACGAATATCGTTTGTTAGAAGAAAAAAAAACTTCGCAATTGTCCACCTGACAATAAATTTTTGAAAAAAAAGCAGTGAGAAGGTGAGATGTCTGATCTTATCAAGAAAAACACGTCGTTATCTATGGGTCATTGTCTACTAGATCATGCCTTTATTCGTCCAAAATGGAAAAAAAAGTCGATTCTAACTCAGAAAGGGTAAATATAATATTTTTCGCTTTTTTGCACGTGTCGATCGAGTAACTATTCAATCAATGAATAACAGAATGCAAAAGAAAAAAAATACTATCGAGCATTGCCATCACATTACACAAGAAAGAGAAAATGACAATTGACGTATTTTTTTCATGAGTCACACTTTTTACCCAACATGAGTCATTGTACGGTTGGTTCTTTTCAACATGGAACGAATCCTTTGTGCGTCAACATTATACTCACTATCTCAACAATAACAGGTAATTTCATAGATATACAATAGGTAAATGTAAGATTGACTGATGTAAGAAAGAACACACAACGATTGACGACATAATGACGCACATTTAGAAGTAAGCAAAAAATATGTTTAGATAAGATTCCACAATTTGTTTTTTTCTTGAATCTAATTTGATTTACTTAATGTAGGTTAGAATTAAATTTTTTGCAACTTTATCATTTAGTTTATTTTTCAGATAAATTTCGATTTCATGGCAGACAACACAAGCGATACATATATAGATGATACATCTAATGATATCCATTTGACATGTTCTCTCTGTAATAAGATCTTCAATAATCCATACTGTACACCATGTGATCATACATTTTGTCAAGAATGTATTCAGCAAGAAACACGAACAACATGTCCAACATGTGAACAAACCATATCGATGAATGATCTTCGACCAGCAACTCGTATTCTTATGAATATGATCGATCGAGCTCGAGTGATATGTAATCAGTGTGGTGAAAAAGGTATTTTGAAAGATAGTTTCAATGATCACATTGATAACACCTGTGTAAAAGCACTGATAAAATGTCCAGCTGCAGATATTCAATGTTTATGGAAAGGTTCACGTGATGAACTTAATCAACATTTACTTGTTTGTAGTTTTAATAGTATTCGGGCGATGATTCTTCAATTGATAAGAGAAAATCAACAATTAAAACAACAGATCAATACATTTCAAGATCATTGTGAAGAACAGAATCAACAACGACATCGAGATATTCAAACTATGAAAGATAATCAAGAGATTAGTAATTGTGAATTTCATGAACAATTACAAAATAAAGAAAGTATCATTAGTGAACAAAAAAGAACTATTATTGATTTAACCAACCGAATGAAAACGTTGAAATTCGAAATTGAAATACTTCGTTTTCAATTGAATCAATGTTCTTCAGAAAAAGATACTATTGCTCAATCACGTTTTGAACAAGAAAAACAAATTGAACAATTGACGAAGAAACTTAATACCATGGCGGGTAAAAATTTTATCTTCATTCATTTTTTTTGCTGATTAAATCTGCTTTTTTTTCTAGGATTAATTGGTTATTACAATTCGGAATTGATTGAACATATTTCTCAATGTGATCAACGAATGATGCAATTGAATGAAAAAAAATTAACTGATCAAGATATGTTCATCATTGTTCAACATGCAATGATCAATAAACAATATCAAGCACTTGATTTACAATCCAATGAAATTACTGATGCAGGTATTGCTATTCTAGCTGATGCATTGCCAAAAAATACATTCTTAAAAATACTTTTACTTTATAATAATCGTTTATCGGATGTGGGAGTATCCTATTTAACACAAGCATTATCTACTAATTCGACTCTTGAAGTACTTGAATTAGAATCGAATAGTATTACTGATCTAGGTGCTACATATTTAGCTCAAATGCTTCAAAACAATTCGACATTGACGAGTTTATATCTGACCAATAATCAAATCGGTGATCGTGGAATTCAATCATTAGCAGAAACACTTGCTAATTATAATAGTACATTGAATGAATTAATTCTGGACAAAAATCGATCAATTACTGATGCTAGTGTTGATGCACTTGTTGCCATGCTTGAAAGTAATTCATCATTGAGCGTTCTACGACTTTGGGATTGTAATATATCAGAAAATGGTAAAGAAAGACTACAAGAGAAAGTAATGGCAAAAGAAGGATTTACATTAATAATTTAAATGAATTTTGTTTCATTGGAACAAGTGAAATTACTTAATAAAATTGTTTTTATAAATCATTCTGAAAATGCAAATTTTTTGTGAATCTTTGGCTATTGTGATTTCGAACAAATGATAGATGTATAGAATAAACGAACAAATCGGATTGTTCTATTAGAATCTTGTAAAGATCCGATTCATTGCGGTGAATAGATTGACTCGTACGCATCGAATTTTTTAATATGAAAGCCATTAAATCAGACATAGCTACAAATTTCTAAAAGAGCTCTGTGATTCTTTCATCGTTATTCGACTGATAGGTCGAGCCAGTATAGTTCATCGAGTACGTGTACGAGTAATTCGAGTATTTTGTCCATTTCTGATATATTAAAGAGTTCAAATGATTCGCACATACTTTTCGTAGTTTCTTAAGATATTTATCAAAATTTTATTGCGAAATAGCATCATCTCGAACATATTTAGATGAGGTTTTGCTAATTTCATTATTAATTACTCTTGCTCGTCAACACTACCGTGATTGATTCGAATTTGTCCATAAGTAAAACTATTTTAATTGACAATTCTGTATGCACAGACATTTCATCTTAGATATACAAGATAAAACTTTAGTAGATACTACATCAAACTATAACAAAATTATCGGAATCACTTGCTTGCACAAGTGTTCAAGCATCATTGACATTTTTTTGGTTCGACCGGAATTATTACGAATGATAGAGTTACACTTCTTTCATGGCAAACAAACGTTCATTGATACTCTACTAAGAGTGAAAGGAACCGATATTGCCGTCGTTTTTATTCCGAGTATTGTGCAGCTCAGTAATCGAGAAAAGAAAGCGAAAAATGTTTATAAATTATCGTGGAAACTTCTTGATCATTGTCACATCAATTCTACGCTTTAGACTAACACGCATCGTCATTCTTATGGAAAGCAGATATAAATCTTGGGTAACATTATTTTTCGTTTCATTTTATTTACATTGAAATCGTATTTAACATTGTTCAAAATGCCAACGAGGAATGGTTCAGACAATAACGGTAGTACTTTTTCGAGTTCAGAAATTTCCCTACCTCGTCCAATTCGTTTTTGGATTATGCTTCTATTCAATCCTCTACCAATCATTTTCAGTTTATGTATCATATATCACATTATTTTTGATCCAGTTCCTGGTTAGCTATCGAACGGCATATTGTGATATTTTATGATGATTTTGTTTCAACTCGAAGAAGACGTTTTCTTTTTCATTATTTACCTTTGATTCTTTTACTGATATATATTTTTATTTTCTAGCTGACTACTTCTTTTTTTATACCTTGCAAAAATACCTATAATTATTCAGTACCTGTACGTGGTGCGTCACCCTGCTATGAAGAAATTTATTGTGAATGCAAGGTTACCAATTATCATCGAGAGTTTTGCTAGTATTTGTCTTGCTGTACGGGTTGCATGGCAGAAACGATGTCTTCGTCAATCTTCTCACTGGCGTAAGCAACGATGAATGATGATTTAATTATTCTTAGTTTCGAGGCTGAATGTTTGTCTAAATCTGCTAATTCAATTAATCCCTCTTGCTCATATTTATTTCTTTTTCTCAGTTATTTCGTTGTTGTTCTCTTTCCATTCACATCTTGATGTAAATATCCAGAATTACGTAAAAAAAATCAAAAAGAAAATATTCTGCATTGTTTGAAGCCAATCTCGTCATACAGCTACTGTTGATCCTACAGTCAGAGACACGACAATGGATATCCTAGTGTGATCTAATCCAATAACACTGCTTGATGCCTATATTTTCAAGCGAATATATTGTTTCATAATAAACATTTTTAAATAATAAAGCATAGTCATTAGTTGCATCGAAATAAAATGTCGAAGCCTGTTGAACATGATCATTCGCTTCATATTTTACATTTAACGATTTCAAATCAGGTAAATAAGTATCAAAGATAATGATTTGTCAAACAAAACATATCTCGTAAAGTGTCTGCTGATTATTCTTAGCATATGTCGATCAATGGAAGTCAAACGGTACACTGTGGTTCATAGATACGAAAATATTTCCATTGTGTGGCATATTCAATATCATTTATCTTTCTTTCAGACATTTTTTGAATAAATAATAATATCTATATTTAATAGATTTTGTATATTTTTATCATCCTCGACTATAGAGAGGGTCATATGAAATAAATGCGCTTCTGTGTCTTTCAGGTTTAAAAATATCAGGGTCAGAAAAACGTTCACTTAAAAGGATTTCGGTACCGAGCTATGGATCAATCAGTTTTTTTCTTGTGGAAATCCTGGCCATTAGAGGTTTCTGAGGTGAGAATTTTGGTCCTATCATATTTTTTTAATCTAAATTTCCAACCAGTCCCAAGTTTTTAGGATAGATGTATCGTAAAACTAGGTTCTTTGAAATTGGATTTTCGAGCGCGTTTGTACACGTTTAGTTCTTGCTAATCGGATGCGATTTCACCCAAAAATTGCTGCTATAGAATAGTTCACTACGTGATTAAAATCATTCGTTTGCATATATTTTACTCATCTAAACTTTATTAGACTTCTTAATAAATAATGTCAAGATGACTTTAAAATAGACAAAATTTCAATTAAACATACAGCAAATAATCGATATTTCTCTAAAGTTTCCATGAATAATCATATCAGCTATCCATAACGCTTTTACCACGCTATACTAAATACTATTATTTAAATAATATTAATCACTTTTCATCATATAATTCTACTAAAAGATTTTATGAAAAAATTATTTAAAAAGATAAATGAAAAATCATATTATATGTTAGATACCTTAACTTTATAAAAATTACATCTTATGAAAATAAAGTATTTAATCGATGAAATTCGCATTCAAATATATTTTATTTTAAATAAGAAAAGATTTCAAGCTAGTATAGCTCAGTGATGTATATATACGACTTCCGATCACTCGTTTATCTGTTCAAATCTGATCATCATCGCTTAAGATAAAATTCAATTCATTTGCCAGGGTAGACTAATACCATCGCACAATGTTGATGATAGTGAATCAGATCGAATCTAAAATGAATTCGAATACATTTTTCAAAATTTTTAGATTTTTATAAAACGCGTTTTGAGGCAAGAAATATTTACATGGGTGTCTTGCTTTATCACGTGCGCTCACATGCAAAACACATCTCGTATCTTAACTGGTTGATAACGGCTTGAAAAGTTGCAAATAATAGTCTTATCATTTCATTTCATTAAAGAATATCAAGATGAGTGATATTGGTAAGAATTTTCTTCAGTCTTTTTTTCTATTAGAATAAGACTATCTTAAAAGAAAAATTCCACCTAAAGGTTAATTTTTCCATGCTTTTATTTTAAGCTAATGCTAATCCAGATATTGTCTTGTCAAAAAAGAATAATCATGGTAATTGCTGTCATCTTTTTTTAAAAGCACTGAGTAACTTCGTTATTATTCGATTACTTGCTGGTATATTCACATTTCAAGCAGCCATCATGTGGCTAGGATTTGCCATCAATTATGTTCTCCAATTGCTCTTTCTCCCGTTCGAAACTACACGTTTAAGTTCCTTTGTTGGCTCTTGTTTTATGATTTCTGGCATTGTCCTATTGTGAGTTTTTATAATTCTAGAATATCTTCATTTACTAGTTTCTATTTAGTTCGACTCATTACTTTTGGTTTGCTATTCAACTAGCTGCTTATTTTTTTTCTTCGGAAACAGCAATCGAGAAAAAGAGTGCATCTAAGAATTTATCTCAATCCGAAAAACAAATGTCATCCTCATTGCTTTTCTTTATTCCTTCGACGACTCGCCCAGTGATTCGGCAGTGCTTTCGTTTAGGCATTGTTTTATGCTACATCCCTTATGGTATCGTTTACTGGAAGAAAGATCGCAGCGTCCTGAATGCATTTATTGCACCTACCGGACAGGTTAATCTACGTAGCTACTTATAATTTGAGATTCAAAAATTTGAAAATATTCAGACTTTCTTTAATCTTTGACAGTTCATTGTTACTGCTACATTCTATTCATATAATATCTTACTGATAGGTTCCATTGGCACTGATGTGGCTCCTGCATATTGTTCACTTAATCGCTAACTATTGGTTCGTATTTTCTGAATGTTTTGAATCTTATAAATCCTATTCGAAAGTGAAGTCATCCAGTGACTCATCTATAATAACTACTAATGCTCCAGAGAACAATCAAACTAAGTCTTCCAGTTGGAAAGAAATTTCTCTTGCAGTTGTATTTGGAGTAAGTATATGGACACTTTTTTGTTTCTGTTTTCGAATTTAGATGAGATGTTCTTTATCTGAAAAGATGAAAAAATTAATGCTCTTTTGTGTATTATATATTTTGTATAGGCTGTGGTTCCATTATTATTTCAAGTATTGGCAACATTGTTGCGTTTTGGAAGTATAGGTTGGGCGATCTCTTGGTGTTGCTGTATTTTATATTTTATCGTTCGATTTTGGATATATTCCGTGTACGAATGGCTCATGGTTGAGAAGAATAATAATAGAAGTATTAATCGATCTAGAAAAACCAACTGGCTCTTTAGCATGAATCGATTATTTACTGCAGAAATTAGCGGTTTAACACATTTTGTTGCTTTAAAGGCGTATTTAGTGTTTTTTCTCATGGCTATGGCCACATCTTTAATGTACATTCAGCAACAGAATCAACAGCTGACGGAAAAACCAAAGGCATTTGTCATATCAATAATTGGTCTTGTTTGTTCGTATCGTCTGAAAAAATGCTTTTATTTCTTTTCATTTCATTTATTTCAGGGATAGTCGAATTTTGTCTGCTCTTGCCATCCTCCGTTAAATCCCAAAAGAACCTTCGAGGTGTTCAAGTTTTTCAAGTTAGTTTGGTGAATTTGTGAGTAAAACGCGAGAAATAAAATGCAGATAGATAGACAACTTCTTTTTTAGACTAAATTTCATTAATACTATAATAATGTTTACTGCCTTTGGCATAATTCTTCATGATTATCGACCAGACTTTCTTTCGGTTCTACTTTGTCTACTACCAATCTTTCTCTATTATGTTGGAACACTGATCTATTGTGTATGCCACATACCTCTTGATTTTCAATCTGGTTCTACGGGCATTAATAGCGTTTCAAAATGGCTTACAATGCATTTTCAGATAAGCCTCTATCCACGAGTTTTCTTCAGTAACTCAAACACTCATACGCTAACTTAATGTTTTTCTCTACCTTTTTATTTTATTTTGATTAGTTATGTCATCATTATTGATGTTAATTAGCTTTGGAGGGCTGATTTTTGGTGCATCGATTTACTATGATCGACAAGCTGAAACAATTGTGGACAATACTACAACTCTACATGGAAACTATTTAATTACCGACGATCAAGGCAATAACTTGGATTTGTTCTTATTTCGGAATCAATCGCTTAAAAATGATATTTCACATAATACTCGAATGAAAATATGCAATTGGGAAATGTCTAATCTCAATATTCAAGATATGATTCTTTTCGCTACACTAGCCTATAAGTATGCTTTCATGTCTTCTTCTCACTCTCATAATTGTTGTTTTTTGTCTAGAGCACCAGATAATGTTAAACAGGAGTTAAACGCTTTTTATAACAACACAAATCTCAACTTTACATTAATCGAATCCTTAAGTCAATACCATACAGCTGGCTATGGAAATATCTCCTATTACACATTTACTACCGACGATGTCGTTCTCGTTACTATTCGAGGAACAGCACTTAATTATGATGCTCTTATTGATGGTGACATATGGATAGAATCAGTTGTCTATCAGGTAAAAAGACTCTTTTATAAAAATGAGACATGTGACAGCTTTTTAGTTAATATCGTTATTATTTCCATGGTCAAAACTCTTTCCTGATTACATAAGTTCACGCATCATTCGACATATGTCAATCGTTGATCGACTTGTTCAAGGTGGCGATCAACATCGGTTCTATGCACAGAAGATGATTCATGCTTTGAAGAAAGTTGAAGAAGCTTATGGGAATACGCATACGTTTATTGTCGTTGGTCATTCTCTAGGTGAGAATCGAAATTTTTAGTGATCTTTTATTGATGAGTTTGCAATAGGAGGTGGACTAGCAAAATTAGTTGGTATTGCTTTAAATATGACTGACGCTTTAGTCAGTATTAGTGGCCCTGGAATAACCTATACGCATGTTACATTAGATGAAACTCATAATATCGATATGCAGTCAATCAATCAGCGTACAGTCAATCTCTACAATGACAGAGATATTGTTCCATGGATAGATAAACAAGAAGGTCTTATTCAATTTATAACATGTCCAAGTCATTTTTCAAACTTACAATGCCATTCCATTCAACCTCTCTTATGTAATGTACTGAAACTATGTGGTAATACAAGACAATTTCGCGTCAATAAAGATATTTGCATGCTAAAATAGATATCTATCAAATAGAAAACTTGCATTATACAAGTTGATTTTCTGTTTCGTGCATCGAATAGAACAGAGTAGTTCTATGAGAATTCAAACACTTTTTTTTACATAATGTCTTCCAAACTACCCCCATTCATATATCATCTGATAAAGTTTCACAAATTATGAATACTTTTAAAAAAATAAAATCTTTGAATACACCATTTTCAAGATATCCCTATCACAAATTTTTACTTCCTACGATTAAAATTAATTCTAATTATGTATTTTGATAGCCTGGTAAAAAGAGAATACCTAGGATATACTCCATGAGTCATACAAAATAGTCTTCAAAAGTCGATTGAGATAAATCTCTCTGGCCAAATTCTCGCACTCAATAACATAGTAGATATTGTAGAACGAAGTTCGTTCTATCGAATGGTCTGTAAGACCAACAAAAATTTACCCTGATTTAACTTATATCTAACATACGTTTCAAATCGAATCACAGCATATCTTTGTAGAAAAATTTCAAGTGACATTCTTGGATAAAAAACAAGTGTTTTAATAACACGGATAATAGAGGAAAAATTTTAAAAAACACTAAGCGAGCAATTATTTATGGTCCACCCACTTATATGAAGCTACCTATCTAAGTTTGCATCAACTGGAGAAGTGCACATTGTACCATTCATGTTCTCAAACAATATTCTACAAGTTTGGAAAGATTTCATCATAGATGCTAGAGCTTTTATGATGATACATTCTTTACCGCATACTCCAAGTTTTGAGTGCGTTTGAAACCAATCATTGGAGCTCATTCTCAATCCTATTCATGATGATTCTAAGTGTTTCATTTTATTCTAACAAAAATAATAATGACATGTTTTCGATGCACACATTTTATTAAAATTGAATTTTATGGAAAAAGCGAGAAAATAACATGAAAAATAGTTGAGTGTATTAGAAGAGAAATTAGCTGTATATAATATTCGATGATAATCAGAACAAAAATAGTAGAAGAGAAAAGGAAATGATCGATAGTGTGCAATGATTATAATAATACTTGATAAGAATGTGCGTTTTTCAGTTTAAACGTTCATTTGTATCATGTTTTCTAAAAAGAAAATATATTGAATTAGTTTTGTATGATAGAATACCATTGATATTCTCTTGATAAATAATCATTGAAATATTATGTTAGCATAACATACCTGATGTATTCCAAAGATCAGTATTAACGTCCCATAAAACTAGCACAATTAGCCCAAGGACAACATGGGAGATCACCGCAACACTTAGCATCGTCATTATGATTTAAAAGACAACAAACAGCATAGGTAGCCCTACAATTTCCTCGTGTCTGACGTACCAGCCGTTCCAGAGCGTTACCTGCATTGCAGCATGTCATCAATAATGTCATGATCAAAACCAAATAAATCATTGTTTTTATTTTGCTCATTTTGTGACTATGAATTATGAAAAAAAATGTAGATAAATAGAGTAGTGTAGAGGCATTACTAAATTCTTTTTCTCGCATTCTCTTGGATTCAAAGCTTTTGTTTGCTAATTTCTAATCGACGTATGTACTCGCAAGAATAATTTCTGTTATTAACTTTTCGTGTCTAAACTAGTTTGTAACATGAAGACATAATATGAGTCGATACGATTTTTAAAAATATAGACTTTATTGATAAATCGAACAGTTCTTGACTAGGAAACAAACGCGAATTATCATGCATGTCCTTAAAAGTAAACTCACTTTTGATCATCAAAATCTGTAGCAATTTTGAAAACTTTCCGAAATGTGAAAATTTATAATAGAGTATTTTTCTTCAGGAGAAAACAATTTATTTGAAAAGTGAGAGAATCAACTTTACAATGTATTTAACTTCTTACCTGTTCGATCGCAAAAAGATTGTTTTTAATAGCTGTTCTAAATCAACCTGATTGTATAATCTAGATTGCTGCTCCTTATATACATATGGATTGATGAAGTTTCAAGGGAAAAAATTTCACATGTTTATTTCTGTGCATTAGGAGAAATGGCGAAGAATATATTTGCGTACATTTCGTTTATTAAGACATTAGAAAACATGTATACCAGCTGCTTTTTTATCCCAGAGCAATGGATCAGTGTTTGATGAAGACGACACTGGAATAAGTAAGCCATTTCAGTTCTTATTTTGTCACGATTGTATTGCAAAGAATCGATATTTGAGAAACTGACTCTCTCTTCTTTCAAATCACTTATTCGCCGTAAACGTAATGTTTCGTTACCTTAGAAATTCAGGCCACCCTCTTCTCAGATCAAAAAGGTACGATTGTAAACGGCCGTCAGCTAGTCGTAGGTTGAGTTTGAATTTGTCAATCATAAGAATTCAGATCAACTGTAACTAGACTCCAGTTGGCTAAATCCATAGCAAGTCAAACATTTTTAATTGGACGTAAGGAGAAAACGTAGTGATAGTGGTTTCTTTTCTTTGCTACCTACATAGCAACCTAAAACAAATCCACAACACCAGCGTCATAGACGATTATCAAAGCTATGAGTACAAGCAGCAGTGTTGTTCTTATTGCTGTTATTCTGATAGGTGAGTAAATTTTTTCTCATTCCTGAATCTTTCCTTGCAAGTAGGAATATTTAGTTCTTCAACATCTTACATTTGCTTTCAATTGCTACCGATGTGCCGTTGATGCTGATGGTTACAGTGCATCATTCAATTGAAGAGGCAGTAGCATTCGACAAATCGCAGCAACAGTAAATACATATTGTGCCGTATCTATTGTTCACACAATATATTCAAAATATGAATCTTTACTTTTCTAGAAACAAGTTTACTTCAGTAGCACAAACGCAATTGCTCGGACCGAAACATCAGCATCAGACTGATCAGCAGGAACAAGCACTGTAACGATCAGTACTGCTGGCTCGGGTAGTGATGCATATATTCCCTATTGTTGTTCAACAGATCTTTGCAATAAATCTTGAGGGTGAGGGTGGTGTTATACTTACGACAATGGATCATTTAACAGACAAGTGAAAGTACTTTGTAATTTTTTTCCCATTATCTGTCCTCGTGTCCTATTTTATTCTAGATTCCTTCATTTTTTGTTCATTTACCCAATAAAATTTTCGTAATGTCAAGAGAGGAAGATTTAAGGATCTGACTCACATTTTATCCTCAAAACGAATGTAAACATACTTTCATTTGAAAGGTGTCGGATTTGTGATTGAAAATGTGTCAATAGTCACAAACTGAAACATTTAGTAAAGAGAAAAAGATTATTCGCCCTTAGTTCATTGATGTTGATTAGCCCTCAGCATTTATTTTCAGCAAACTAACATAAAAGAAATACTTCAATGAATAACCATTTCTTTTCTGTTTGTCGAACAAAAAGAAATGCATACATCTCAATAGCTTATATTTTATCATGCTCGTTCGTCGGTAACATATCATTCTAAATTTGCTGTTTCAGATTCAATCGTAATGAAAAAAAAAAAAACATCGTCTTTAGTAATATAATCATGATCTGAGATTAAATTGTGCTTTTAATTCTTCTTTGTCCTCACCCTCACACCTCTGTTTTCTTGCTCGAGCAAATGTTTGGTGAGTTTTTGCTTCACTCTTCTTTTTCTTCTATCTCATCACCTTTAGACATGTGAGTATATCCTAGTCTTAATCTTTTTCTTTTCTTCATCGTATGCGTGTGTGTTTAGGTAGCTTTATATAATTGTCAGATAGATAACAATGATGAAGACCTTCGAAAAACAAAGATAAGTGAGTCAATTAAATTAGGTTTGAAAGTTGCAATTTTTTTCGATTTTGAACATAATCATCTGTATTGTAATCTCTACATTGACGAACCGTCTATCAATGCTGATATCAAAACTTTCTTCGCGAACTATGCAATTATCTGATCACTGTACGCGAAAGTGCTTGGAGAAGGCACACCTATCAATGTCTTGGCCCTTCGAGATTCCGTCACCCTTCGATCAAAAATAGTCCTATTTATCAAGAGATTCTGAAAAATGCAAACACGAAGGCGCAACAATCATTGATTTTAGATGTTGTCTTGGTCAAGATATATGACAACTTGCGTACGATAGCGTACCACTCTCACGAATCCGCGGCTCTGAATTAGATCCTTTCTTCATGGAACAAGGCTATTAGTTATTTCGTGATGGAGAAAAGATGAAAAGAAAGTAGATATTTGCAGAAACTGATATACTCATTGATCAATTTATAAATAACATCAAACTAGCTGACTACGTCTATATCAGTTCGTTTATTCATCTCTTCGATGTTCAGAAGCAGCCAGATGACTGATTTTTGCCGTCAGGAAACGATGAACATATTAACAAACCTCATAAAAAAAGGTTACGCAGGCTGAGCGTTTATTTTTCAATAAGTAATTGAGCGTTCTGTTGTATAGAATTTGGGACAAAGTATTATTCAATAGTTGTTTGTATTTTATACGAGAAAATAACCATAATCGAAGGTAATAACACGCTCATTCTCACAGGGTAAAACATTGAAAAATTTAGACAATGTGCATTTTCGTTTATTTATTGATAACTTTTTTTATTATATTCTTTTCTTATCTAGCCTATGTAACTGATAGAAGGTTTACATATAAAGAAGACCCATGCATCATTCTCTCTCTCAATAAAGGTCAAGTCGAAAATAAAATGCCTGCACCTCAACTAAAATTTTATCGTGCTCTATGGGGTGCTGAAAATCAATTTTCGACAGATGTGAATATTCTTTTTGCTGAAATTCGTCGTTTAGGATATACAGGTGTTGAGTCTACACTTAGTGACATTCATCGTATTTCAGCTAATGATCCTGATGCTTTTCATCGAGCTCTTCAAGACAACCAATTAGAATTTATCGGTCTCGTACAAACAAATTATCCTAGTGTAAAAGATGGTACTTGGCAAGATTTACCTATCGATGAACATGTGCAAAATTTAGAGCAACATTTGAAAGAATTTATGGCATACAATCCCGTACATGTGAATATTCAAGGAGGACAAGATTCATGGTCAATTGAAGAGAATGAAGAATTTTTCGAAAAAGCATTAAAAATACAGGCTAAGTATCCGCAAGTAACATCATCACATGAAGTGAGTATTAATTACAAATCTATCTTTTTCACCTAGAGAATATTTTTTTTCAGACTCATCGAACTCGTCCACTTTACAATCCATATATTACTGTTCATATGATCAAACGTTTTCCAACTCTTCGATTAACAGCTGATTATTCACATTTTATGGTTGTTTGTGAACGTTTATTAGATCATCCTACCGATGATGAACGTTTCCGTTTATTTGCTTCACGAGTGGATCATCTTCATGCACGTGTTGGTACTGCCGAACATGCCCAAGTGACTGATCCTCTGCAAACGAAGACCGAAAGTGAACATATGCAACGATGGTGGGAAATGATCTGGGATGCACAGAAGAATCGAAAATATACAACATTAACTCCTGAATATGGTCCATATCCGTATGCAATGTCGCAAGAAATTGATGTATGGGATTTGACCAATCGTGAAATGCAACGACAGAAAGAAAACTATGCAATATGGTCAAGCAAAGGTCAAGAATGATTTTATTAATTTTAGTAGATAGAAATAAAGCGTTTGTGAAATTTATTTTTTATGATAATCTTTTGATTCCATGTATGAAACTATACTTCACTTTTGTCTCTTATTATTGCATAATTACATTGAAATCCTTTCTTACGAAATCAAAATAGATGATCAAGATAAAAAAAGATTGAATTTCTTTTTCTCTTTTGTAGAATTTTTCCATCACTTTCGCTCAGTTTTTCCTTCAAATCTTCTAGCTTCGGATCAAAATTTTCAACGGCATAGGTTGGCATCGGTTCATCAGAATGACATTTCTATAGCTACATAGACATCTTGTCGATATCCTTCATCATTGAGACGTATAATCAGCGGTTGGAGATCGGTTCTTTTCGTATGATTGTCATCTACCTGTCGCACAAGAAAACCAGTTACAAGATATGACTGAAAATACAGACAATGATGCCAAGGAATGGTACGAAGTATATTTCATCTTTAGATGGACATTTCAATCCTTTTTATACTATAACAAATTGATATACGATAACTGGCAATAATAGTTGAGTATTTATTTTTCTCTCGAGATTCAACATGTTGATTGATAATCAAATATCAGTGTAAGAAGAACAGAGAATTGAGATTAGTCATTGAGAGATGCAATTACAAACATTAGTTTGATTGTTAGGAATTCTAATTGAAGCGATTAAAAGGTAACCTGCATCACGGTTCATTATATCAAACTCCACGTCTTCAAACCCGGAAATTGAATGAATTAAGAGCAAATGAATATTCGCTTTGATAAAATAATCCAACTGTCTAATTTCTTTAGAAAAAAGACAGTAACCGAATACAGGCGTATGCTAACTTTTTCCATTTTGATAGTGGTTCACATCTACTCTGATGCAAAAATCATATTTAAAAAGATTTCTATGAATAACAAAAAAGTGATTTCTTTTCTTCGGTCGCTTAAATACAAATTTCGTCACGAGTGCGCTAAAATATAGTAACCGTCTCATCAACAGAAGAATGTCATATCGATCATTTTTATCAATGCTGTTCTAATATAACTGGTCTGTTCTCATCGATCAATCTTTTCGGAATTATCTCGAGCCATAGGTAAGACAATATTTTAGCCATCAAACTTCTCCACACAAAAAATGCGCATGACCGAAGTACCAACAAATTTAATTGGAGCTGATGCAATTAGACAAGCACGAGAACGACAACGTGAAGTTTTCAACAATCATTTACTTTGTCTGTGCTCTTTCAGTATCACTAGAAATATACTCGAATTATATTCTTCAATAGTTTCTAGATTCTATCAATGTCTCTGTTTTTTTTCTGTAGTTGAAAGCCTTTTTTTTATTAATTCCATCGTCAGATATTTCTCTTGAACAAAAACTGACGAGCACTTTATATATATAAAAAAAGTTTTTTTTCATCTCTTTCATTTCCGATATCATGGATTTGCTGACTGAAAAACGATTCAAATGTCACTCATGTGGAAGTGAATGGGTATCTATTGATGCACCCATTATTTGGACGGCTCTATGAGACATAAATATTATGTAAAATATGATAGACAAAAAGGGTGTGAATCATGCGCTGCGATCTATCAACGTATATTGACTGATGAAGATAATCATACACGGAAATTTGAATCTCTTTCTTTTCATGTTTAGGTTGTATGATCGAAGTGAGAAATCCCAAAGTATTTTCCAGATTATATGACATACCGAAGTTTTTTTCACACCATTCAGTTCGTTATCTTTTTTGATTGTATTATAAATATCAGCGCTGAAGGAATGCGAAACTCAGTATGAAGCTTAATTTCGTCTCAATAATACGTGTAAAATCCACCGTAAGATAAGACAGGATTTTTTTCGAAAATATATTGAAGACTTCTTGTCGTGCCTAGATAAAAAGCGATATATTCTAATAGATAGTAAATGAGTTTTAGTTTTGATATATGTAGCAGAACTATATTTGTCACTAAACGTGATCCTCATACCCTCACCCTCAAGATTTCAGTCAGATATATACCGAGTCCGAACTGCTCGGGTGCGGTGCATGCTAAACTTTAATGGAAGATGTTCATATATATTTAAGTATAACAGGAACCATGCGAATAATTTTTCAGGTTTTATAAAGTGATTGAGTAACTTAGATGTCTCGGAAAATATCTGATGCGATTCTATCGGAGATGTCAAAAAGAACTTTGTTCGAGGAGAAGATGGTTAGCTAAGTCATAGATAGAAGGAATGTCATACTCTAAGTTGATTCGAACACAAGTTAGAACCTGACTGAAAAATAGACTTTTGTCCAGGATTTTCTCACAAAGTTTATTCACCCTCACCCTCAAGATTTCATAACTAATGAATCGGCCAGCACTGATCGATGTCGAACGATACGAACAAAACAGGAGAAATTCCAAGGAAATATTCTATAATTATTTATTTCGTTATTTTGGTTGTCGATGTTCATATAAATTAACTCACAATACATTCCCTTCATTTGTTCTGCTGGCTGCATTTATTACTTCCAAACGTTATTCTCAAGTATTACAGACAAGTTTTCTAATAGGTACATGTTACCCATTCTGACCCAATTGTTATTGTGGACCGTTACTAATCTGTCTTGATTGGTGTGAAGTCTGTGATGATCATTTTGATTGTATTCATGGAGAAGGCGAGGAAATGTGCGACATATTGAAATTAAATGAATGTTCGAGGAAAGAATTTCAATGTTCATTGCAGTGCAGAATGTATTCCATGGACATTCTTTCTTGATCATGCATTTAGCATTGATTGTCAAGATTCAACGGATGAAATGATTGGACTGACATCTCAAAGTTTCTTAAAAACTTTCTGTCACTCACATTCAATCTTTCTCTGTAAAGAAAGTAAAAATCCTCGCCCCGACTCTTTTACCTGTGGAGATGGAGAATTTTCCACCTCAGACTAAGAGATATTGTATCAATCGACGATCTTTACTTTCCTAGATTATATTTCGAATGTATATTGTCGGCAATCACTCCACTAAGTACTTCGTCTCGATAATATCGATGATAATAAACCGGTAAATGCTACAACTGCTCGTGAATTTCTTCATCAGCATTATCGATCTAAATGGATTTTTTTCCCGGACCATTCGATTCTAATTAGTTTCTTTCAATTTGTTTATTTCACTAAGCGATCGAATGCAGAATTCACCGAAAATCTTCTACCCAATTACATCTATTTCAATGCCAGTCACTGTACAACTTTCCTGTACTGTTCATTTAATCAAAGATAAACTTGATCATCCGTCATTATTTCATTGCTCACGTTCATCAAAATGTATATCCAAACGTCAATTAGTTGACCTTTGGAACAATTGTGATTTTGATCGAGATGAACAATTTCCTGCATGTCAATTGAATGATTCAAATCGAGTTATTTATCAAGCAAAACCGAACCCATGTTTTTCAACACGTGTAGTTGGTAACAAATAGATATATTATTGCAATTTCGACTACGAGAATTTGCCATCTTTATCACGTTCCCTAAAACAACCCTTACCATTTGGATGGTTTTATAGATTTACCAAAGCAAAATTTCTCCGAGAAATTCGATGAAAGTCATTGTGAATGGTGGACATATATTAATTCTTATATTCGATGCCATCGTTATTGACATTGTTTGATAAAAAATGTACCTGAGGAACGTATGTGTTTATTAATAACTAATCTGATGGAACCTTATCTAAATTCTACTTCACGAAAGACGATTCGTCATATATATCTAAATAATGAAACGATTGATAATTCCATTGATTATTTATTATGGAATTAAACAAAATGTATCAATAATCAATATCTATTTCAACTCCAATTACCATCATCATTCATTAATGAAGTTGTCTATTTAAGTTCAATTGACAACATAGATATCAGCAGTAAGTCGGTTGTCTTGATGAAAGCTAAACTAAAAGTATGTAGTTTCATCAAGGAAAATCCACCTAGATTAGAACAACGATCCCTTTTTTCAAACATCACGAATCAGTCATTTTCCTTCGATCTCTTCTCCAACATCGAAGATGTGAGATATTGGTATTGTAATTGAAGAATTCTCCTTCTGTATGAAACGAACCAAACATACAAATGGCTTTGTCCACCAAGTTATTGTAGCAGTCGATGGGAGCGGCAAAACCAACAAATTAGTTTAAGAAACAATCTTCAACAAATTATTCTATTTGCATTGATATCTTCGAGTCGACAATCCGAAGTTTCCTGTTCATTATCGTGTAGCCAATATGGTCAATGTCTTTATCGACTGTTTAGATTTGGACGAAAATGTTATTTGTAATCGTCTGTTTTTCAACTACCTCGTAATCCATGTGTAAATAATGGGCTAGATATCAATATTTATGTCCGGAGAATTCCTTCGGACAACGATTTGAAAAGCAAATTGAAAATTGAATTGAGATTGAATTTGAGGAACAAATTTTTTTCAATAGGATCAACTATTCTTCTTCATTTATTAACAGCTTTTCCAAATGCTGATCATCATCGAATGACAATATTAAGAAAAATTTTATATGATATAAATCGAATGACATATTTTGCAAGAAAGTCGTTTCATATTGTTTTTGTTGAATTATTAAATCGTCAAATTTATTTAACTGTATCAAGAGAAGAATATTTCCCAACAGAATCGATTGAAACAAAAGTCTTACCAAATCAATGATGTGTTTTTATCCATGAATTATTAAATGAGACTTTGAAAAGCTATCTGTATCTTCATCGTGTGAAATATTATCCATATTTGTGTCGACAATCGAAAGAATTAATGTGTTTCTATGATGAATAATATATGTGTCTATATGATCAAGATCGAGTCTCAAATTGTTTGGCATTTAATTATAGTAAACCTCATAATTGTCAAGGTGAAAATGTTTTCAAAATAATATGGCATGTTCGAATGTATTGATATATGTTTGTCACGATTATTTCTACGGAAGTAAATGTCAATATACAACAGAAGGGTTTGTTATATCACTTGATTATATTCTTGGTTCTCATATTAAATCCAATCTATCATATTTCTATGTGAACTGTATGATATTAGATGTGATACTTCGTATTCTGATTGCATCGAATGATTTGTTGAATGGATATGTTTCGATTGAACGCGTTGTCACTGTCATGAAAAAAAACCAAACTTGATAAAAACAAAGGTAAGAAATTAGCCAAATGGCTTAGTTTGGGTATTGTTGTCGTGACAAGTCTGACTCATCTTCTAATTCCTTTTTCGATCAATGTATTTTCTTAATAGCACAATTTCATTCAAATATTCAAGTAAAGTCAACATTTCTGTAACATATTCAAACTCAATTTGAAACTCATAAATATCATTTGATTGGCGTATGTGCTCTAATTCTATTAGCATTACCACATCTGATTATTTCATTTATCAGTGGATGTATGAAATCACCATAATATTCTTGATTCTGTCTTTTTGCATATTTCTTTTCATTTTTACTATCGATCATGACATTTATTATTTATATTGTATCATTGAAAGCATTTAAAAAAAAATTTAATTTGATGATTCAACGAACAATATGATGATTTTGAAATACGATATAATCAGTGTTGAACCTAAAACTTTCATCAAACGATACTTTTTCTTTGCTTTGACGTTACAACGCCTATATTCTATCTATATTCTCTTGAATCAAAGGGGAGATATTATTTATGAACATAAAACATTTTTATAGTATAAGTTTGAAAAGGAAAGAAATACAACATTAGTCAAGCTTTGCTTGAAATGAAGTTGGAAGTTTCAATAGTCATTGAATGGAATCATTTTTTTTTTGTACATAAGAAATAATCGAATGCTTGCTTCGATGTAATTAGCATCCACTCGATGACATATTCATATAGTTGAATGTTACGGATGAACAAAGGGTCTGATTCTTTGTACTAGTACTGAGATAAGATTGTTGAGCACCACTTTCATAGTAGCTATAAACATTCTTATTGCTACTGAATTCAATTGTCGAATTGGCTTTCAGATATACATGAATAATCTCACCAACATGCATCGATAATTTCGCTCGTGATTCAAGATAAGCTGTCACATCGTCAGCAATAGAAGATGTAAACACTGCATCTGATTGAAGGTAGGCAATGACATCTTTGGCATTACTTGTCGTGATACTAGCATTTGACTCGAGATAGGCTTTAATACTATTGCTGAAGATGGAACTTTGCAGTTCAGCACCTGATTCGAGATAAATTGCAGTACTTTTAATGATACTAACCACATAAGTCACACCGCTTTTGATATACACACTGGCACTATTTTCAGTAGGAAGAATTGTGCTAATATTAATACATTTCCATGTACTAACAGAAACAGAAGGAATATTGAAATTGCATAACGGATATCCCATAGTGGAAGTTGTGGATGTTGAACTTGTGCCTAGAAGGACAAACTATCATTCATCTTAGTTCCATTACATGCTCAGTCATTGATTGCTATGAGATAAAAACACGAAGTATCAATTATATTTGCAAACTCTGTTGCTATTCATTATTTGTTTACATACTGGTAGTCGTGCTAGTGATGGTAGTTGACGTAGTTCGACTACTACTGGTGGTGGTTGATGTAGTTTGACTGGTACTGGTGGTAGCCGTAGTTGAAGTAGTTTGAATAGTAGTAGTCAATGTTGAATAAATTGTAGTGGTCGAGCTGATCAAGATAGCCGTTTCTGTTGAATTGATCTTCGCTTTTATTGTATCTGTTCGCAGCCATAGGGTCAGTAATACAGCTAATACAATTCCAGATAGTAATGTTTCAATAATACAGCCTATACATGCGCTTGGCCAAGGTCAAAGAGTCCTGCTTTTGATACTACTACATGACAGAAAAACTTTTCTGGCAAACAAAAATCTTTTTCGATTTTTACTTTTCTGACTCATCCATCTTTTCCCAAGCGTTCGAATTGATGTGTGAATTAGGACGTTCGTCTGTAGCAGAAAGATTGTTCGTTGACCAATCGCTTCGTTGATTAGACTTCATCGCACAGAAAAAACAACTAGATTCGCTTTGTCACTCTCAATTTTACTAGTTAAAATTCGACATAATATATACAAGAGCATTCCTACGAGTTTTAATCAATCAATGTCGAGGTTGTTTTTTCTTCCAATATATCAGGGTGAGAGTGAGCAATTTTTTATTAAAGCGAAGACAAAAAAGAATAGACTGAAAACAAAACTTAAACAACTATCAAGATTTCATTCGTATTCTAGAAGTATTATACCCTTCTTTATGGACAATATGACATAATAAATAAGTACTAACTATATTAAAACAATTATTATCACAATTGAGCATTTTCATTTATATTTTCAGTTTTCTTAGATTGATTTCATCATAATTTTGTTGTGTTTCAAAATGTTTCTTTTGCCTTGGAGGATTAACATGTTCACTATGAGAAGAAAACCAAGTTTGCTTCTCTTAAAAAACATGTATTAAAATCAAACTCGCGTCCGACTGAGAATGTATTATACATTATGCTATATTTCAAGTAGGAGAAGAAATAAAACAAATCATTAATTTCTATGGTGTTGTTCTTTTGCGAAAGAAATAATGTTGAAATCATCTGCACATTTTCTTCTATTTTGATTATTGTTTCAACCAAACGACTCCAAAACTATTACGAAACATACAATAAATGTAAAAGAAGAAGAAGAAGAAAAATTGCATTGTTTCATTGTTAGTCAAAAACAAATTAAATGACTGTGATGTTTTGAATATGGCCATAAAATTTATCCTGTTAATATACGATCAAAATAATTATTAATTAAAAAAAGTTTTCTATATTTTTCAGAGGAACAGTCACGTCAACTTTTTGATCGCTATCACAAGAGACGATGTCATCACTCGTATACACAGTCACAGCACTCGATACTTCAAAAGACAATCCTTTTCCTGAAAAGTTCATTTTCGAAGAACCAACAACACCTGATCAATTATGTGCGGAATGCAATAAGATGATCAAAGTTAGTCGTGATGGCCAAATTACATTCAATCATCGAGTTTACCACAAGAAATGTTTCGTTTGTGCTCTCTGCCACTACACTCTCGACTTTACACAACAAGCACAGTTTACAATTACTGACAATGGTCGACCTCAATGTTCGCAATGTGATCTAGATCTTGCAAAAAATTGTTTCAGTTGCAAACGACCGATTCTCAAGGAAGGAATAATAACTTTCGATAAGAAAACCTACCATGAAGATTGTTTTCGCTGTGGAAAATGTCATCAATTACTGAAAGATGTACAAAGCTTATATACAGACAAATTCAAACCTTATTGTATATCTTGTTCCAAAGAATATTTCTTACACCATTGTACCAAATGCTCTCAACCGATCACTGGCAAATATATCAGATTGAACGATGAAAGCTATCATTATGATTGCATTACCTGTGTCAAATGTCGTCGGATGATCGGTAACAATGAGAGTGTTTATAATACAGACATTGGTTTTATCTGTACAAAATGTGAAATTTAAATAAAACCAGTGCATCCTTGTCTCACATCTATTAGGCAATTCTTGGACAGCTGATCTTGAGTGAGAATTTTCTTAGAAGTTTTTGAGATTTGTAATAGAGAACCGTTAACAATGCCTAAATGCAAACTCATTTCTCTACTGCTCTCATGTTATAAAAAACGAGAAAAATTAATGAGAGATAACATATTTTTATATCATCTGAAAGCATGTGTCAAGAATTCAAGAATATTATCGATACTTATCATCGATATTAGGTAGTTACTTCCTCTCATTTCCAAACACTTTCCTCACCGGTTAATTACATAACATCTACGAAAGCAATCATCTAAAATGAAATACAGTCTTAATGACGTGACAACTAAAAATTTCAGTATGAAAGTGATGCGTTGCAGTCATAAACCTCATTCAAATATAGCATTCTTCTTCTCTGTCATTCTTTACACATCTTCAGTTACATGATTTACATAGACACTTACTAATTTGATTTGACCGATAAACTTCTTCGTACTCAAAATATAGAACATGGAAAATATACTTTGACAAAACCGAGTAGCTCGGCCTCGGTCTCAATCATAGTTTTCTTCTCTCGAAGAGACCCTTTAAGCGTTGTTTGCTCTCGTGCATTATAGTGGAATCTCTTCCATGGTCATTTGAACACACTCACCAATAAAATACATCAAGTTTAAACATGCTCCTATATGACTTTGGGTGACGATTTCATGGATACTCTCCTAAGGTTTATTGATGTCTAAATATTATCGTGGTTGCATGATGATAGTAGTTAGAAGAATCTTGACAACAAAAATGTTCTTTTTATATATTTTGTTATGAAAGTGAGAATTGAATACTGGTGGTTATTCGAATTCTATGAAAGTCGGCTAAAATCACTCCGTATAAGTCCGAAATTCCAAAGTGAAATGTCTTGAATTAAGACCAACATCAACTTATAAAATATGGCTAGCTTTCATGAGCGTAACAAATTTATTCAACACGATATGATACTCTGATTGTAGGATAAGAAAGTGTTAGCTAATATTTACAGCTAAGATTTCAAATATGACTGAAAATTTTGCCAGTATGAAACTTGGAGGATCATTTCTCTTGACCAATGATACTATGTAAACCGTTAGGATCGATCAAAATAAGCAAGCTTTAGTGTCTAAAAAACTTTAAAAAAAACAGCAAAGGCTCACCGCTCTTAAAAGTTGCATCGGATTGGATCGGCAACCGACAGATCGGTCGATTCAGTTCTTAGTATGCTTTCCGGCTGAGTTAAACACGAAACTGATAGTTTCAAGAGAACTTTATGCCTTGAAATTATAAAATGTAACGGATTCGGAAAATTGGAAATGTCAATTGATCTGGCTTTGTCTGCAGATTGGGTCCGGTGGCTGACTGTTCTTGAATATTTAGCATGGCCTGTCGGTAGCCTAAACTAACGGCAAGCTTGACTAGTCCAGGCCGGAGAAAAGTCGCTGTTGGCACCTCTCAGACGAATACAGTCGACTAAATTTCGTTCTCCAAAAAGTGAGTTTTCTGAACAGTACGGCTATGTGTACGGTTCTCTAAAAACGGAATTTTTTCGAATTTATTTGCCTTCAAATTAAAAGTTAACCTCACCATAATGTTCAGCATACTCGGTCACATTTGTTTACATCTTTTTCCGTAGAGAAACTAGAATTTTTTGGAAAGTCAAGGTTTTTTAGAACACTCATATCTCGGCGAGAAAGCAAAATTTTTGGAGTTGTTTGTATATCATCCAACAACGGACACTTCATTCTACAAGACTGGCGAAAAAACAAAAAAAAACTCTTTGATAAAACACCCTAACTTTTGCAATTTTTCTGAATTATGATAACCTAGAAGTATATCTTGAAAGTCTTTCATTCTTGCATAGACCCATGTTTCAAAGTGTGCTGTTTGAGAATGTCGAAAACCACAACTCTAAACTTCGATTATTAGAAAATTTTTCAAAAAATATCACATATTACTGTTTACTGAAAAGGATAATAGAACAGCAGCAGCGAGAGTCAGAAGGCAGTTTTATCATTCCAGAAGCCCCATGTTTGAGTTAGCTGATCAAAGTGCATCAGTTAAGACGTATCGAAGTAGTACAACAGTGACGAAGCAGAATTGGCAAAATTCTAGAAAGCCTTTTTTTTACGATCGGTGATGTTGATGTCTCTTGTAGATGTTAAATCATGAACGACTAAAAGCATCAGTATATACTCCATTTCATATGAAGGTGATATTAATGGTAGAATATTTCATGAGACACTTGAAAAACTCCGAATGTTATAAGCATCAATAGCTTTATTACATTCTCTAGCAATAAACCACATATTTTTTTCTTCGAAGATCTGCTTCTCTTGTCTGAAACATATCAAGGTAAGGAATGATGTTTTTTCTCCTCGATTTCCAATATACTATATTATCATGAGGACAAAAGGCATACATATATATATAATTTCTTATTTTAAATTGAATCTGAAGCTTTGCCAATAATATTATCATTTTCAATACAATTAATGAGTAAAAGAAAACTTCTTTTCCAATTTACTAACTTCCACACTTGAACAGTTATATCTAATCATATAATCTAGTTTGAAGGAAAACGAACTTTATTGTAAAAAAATAAAAATCCTTGCTATGCTTTATCGACAAAGTCAATAGTTTACATTCCATTCATGTCGGCTTCGCCAGAAAATATGCGTTGCTCATGACTTATATATCAAATTGATGCATGGCTTTAAATTCTTTCTATGGTGTATGATTTATAGCGATAGAATTACCTCAGACATGATTAAGTGCTATTGTAGTCTCAAAAATTAGTTTGTCGAGCATCATGTTTATAATATCTCACCTATGTACTTCACTCACTCCTCAGTTTCATGAAACGTAGTACACTCTAAAAAAAAAGGAACTTTACCGAATCCCCAAAAAAGGTTTGTTAGATGACAAAAAGCTTGCAAATGTGTTCAAAGTTTAAAAAAAAGAATAAAAAAATACACAGAGCCTTTAAAGGATCTTACCGTGTGCCGAGGTGAAGATCCATTTTTCTTCGAAACCCTTTTAAGTTCTGTAGACCAAAAAATAGACTTTGTAGGAAAATACGAAACCATTAGAGTTTCGTATTAAACCTCGTGGTATCTTACTGGGTTTCGTATTTTTCTACAAAAATTATTTTTTGGTCTACGGAACTTGAAAAGGTTTCGAAGAAAAATGAATCTTCACCTGGGCACACGCTAAGATCCTTTAAAAGTTCTGTGTATTTTTTTATTCTTTTTTTAAAATTTTGAACACATTTGCAAGCTTTTTGTCATCTACCGAACCTTTTTTGGGGGTTTGGTAAAGTTCCTATTTTTTTTAGAGTGTAGGGCTCAAAAAGTTACTAATGGTATTCAAGATAGCCCTGAAAGCGTTACCTATATTATCCTGAGCATAGCTGCGCGAGTACGAGTACATTATGTACTGCCGAAAAGGCTCAAATTCTAGCATTTATGTACTGACATGCACTGGTATGTACCGATACATGTACATGTACTGCCA
>JAJEKB010005053.1:0-14026 GCA_022393335.1 Macrotrachela quadricornifera | reverse complement strand
TACGAATATGGCAAACGTAAATGCCAAGAATAAAATACAAGCATATAGAGGAGATTGCTCAAAAAGATTGAATAAATGAGATGAAAGCCAAGGAACATGACGATATTGTCGTTGTTTTTGACTGTTAAGTGATGATGGTATAAAGATTTCCGATTCGTTCTGCATTGGACTTCGATATAATACAACTAAAAGTTGACTATCGACCTTTATAGGTTTTTTTTATTTTGATTGATAGGATTGGTCTTATCAGATATCTGTTAATGTTAATTGGGAATATTCTTAAGAATTAAATAAAGGCCTGTCTGTCTTTTGTACCCACATTTTCTATCTCTATATGTTTACATTTAATTGGAAATCAAGATTTGTTTTATAAAAGGTTATAAACGTGCTATTTTGTAGATTGAATTTAATAGAGCAAACAATATTGTTGTACCAAACTACAGGGAATTACTAAATGAATGTGTAAATGAATAAAAAGTCAAGAAAAATATCCATAATCTTTATCAATGAACAGTGAACAATTGCCGAATTCACAAGCACCACCAGATTGTCCTTATACAATCGAAGTCAATGTACCACCAACAATATCTCGCTTTGATATTGTTGTACCATCTTACAGCAGAGATCGACGTTCATCATCAATAATCTTAACAGTACCATCAGAAATTATCATTGATGGCGTTTTATCTAAAGCTAATTTTTCAAGTTCAGAACAAAATCCATCATCGTTAGAAACGGAAAATAATAGAACAGGTGAGAAAACAGGAAAAAAAAGTTATTTTCTTTTTTTAAAAGATATCACTTTTATCTATTAGAAAATGAGAATCGATATTCATTAGAACAACTGGTCTCTTATCGAAATGGACAACATGTTGACGATAAAGCATTATCACGTCAAGTTAGGTAAAAATCTTTTTCATAATTTTATTTAATAAAATATAGCATCGTACAGGCAATTCTATGCTAAACAAAATCAAATAATTGATCGATTATCAACAATTCATGAACGACATACATCCGGTGCATCACATGATGAACGTACAGAACGACATAAACGATGGACAATTATACTTATTAAAACTACGTTGATTTCTAATATTGTAAGATAAATAATTTTTTATCTTTAATAATAATTCTAATAATTAATTTTCAAAGATTCTTGTATTGGGAAAAATATTTTCTGCTATTATATCAAAATCTTTATCAATTGCATCGTCGGCTATTGATAGTACAGTTGATTTAATGTTAAATATTGCCATTTGGTGGGCTAATAGAGCAATAAGAAAACGAAATCCATATCTTTATCCACAAGGTTCGATCCAAAAAAGTAATAGATTTCATTTGATAATATTCTATTTTTCATATAGGACGAACTCGACTTGAACCAATTATTATTATTATACTAAGTATTGTAATGTGTGCTGCTAGTTTTCAAGTTATTTTTGAAGGTGTTCGTTCAATAATTGAAGATATTAGTTATTTTCGAAATGTTACTGGTTATGCTTATGAAAAACCACCAGTTGATATCAATCCTGCAGCAATATCAATAATGTGTATAACAATTGGTAAGAAAGAAATTATTTATTATATTTTAATTTATTTTTTTTATTAATAAGTAATAAAAATTATATTATCTATATTATGTTATCGAATTTCTACGCCAACAATGTCAGCACTTGCTGCTGATCATCGAAATGATGTTGTTGCAACAATTGCTGCATTAGTTTTTGGAATTATTGGTAAGATTTTTAAATTAAAAATCAAATTTTTCTTTTTAGTTTTTCTTTTTTGAATATAATTTTTTCTTAGGATCTAAAGCAATAGATGGTGAAATTAAACCAAGAGAATTATCAGTTATTGATCCAGTTGGTATGTAAATAACAAAAAAATTCTTTATTTTTTTGTTGTTATTATCATCATATAATCTTTTAGGTGCTATTATAATTAGTTTATATATTATTATTTGTTGGATTCCTCAAGTTCGTCGTAAGTATTAATATTATATTTATAATAATTATAAAATATATTTCTATATAGTTCATATTCGTAATTTAACTGGTTATACAGCTTCATCACAATTTCTTCAACAATTAACTTGGCTTGCATTTCATCATTCACCATTAGTACGTAAAATAGATGCAGTACGAGCATATCATTTTGGTATAAATTTTCTTGTTGAAATTGATGTTCTTCTTCCATACGATTTAAATATTAGTGAAGCTGTTCATGTTGGTATTGGACTTGAACAAAAAATTGAAGGTTTACCAGAAGTTGAACGTGCTTTTGTTCATTTAAATTATGAAAATATAATCACAAATTCTAATTATATAAATATTAATCAAGATCAACAATTAATTAATCCTGTTAATCGACGGCAACATAAAGTTGTTTAAATAAATTAATAAAGAAATATTTTGTCATACAAACTTTCCTGAATCAAAATTATACAATTAAATTCTATTTGATCTTTAAGTTATTCAACAATAGAAATTTATCGTATCCAATAAAATCTGATAATATTAACATAACTAGTTTTGCGTTTTTCTAATTATTAGACAATATTTAAAATATATTTATAATAGTTTTTATAATGAAACAAAGACATGTTTTATCATTAAGATAGATCATATATAACTATATATGAAAAAAATGAAAAGAAATTTTGAGTTTTATCAAAGTAGATAAAAACTAGTTCAACAGTAGAATGTAATAATAAGTAGAGTACGATATATGTTAAATGATTGATGTGATCTAAATGTAACGAAGAAAAGAAGTAGAAGATGATAAGCCATGGAAAATTCTGACAATTCTTAATGGTTCTATGTCAATCTAATATGATCTTGTAGGATATTTCGTAGCTATCAAGTTCAAATTTGATATTGTTTATTCTGAATTTCATTTAAATTTAAGGAAGAAGAAGAAAAAAAAAGTATGATATCGACCAAGAAAATACTATAATTAATTTAATGCAATAATTGATACATATTATACATTTTTGATCACTTTTTCATTGACAATTTACTTCCTTGTTATTTATGATTTATGTGAGCATTTTTGAATACTTAATTGAAATTGTCCAACAATTATTTCATTGACAATGTTCTTTAAATTCTTCTACTATTTAAGATCTATTATTGATCAATTATATGAAAAACAGAAAACAATAGTTGTAAGTTTATCTGATATTAGTTATAAATGTTTGATATTAATATTAAATTTTGAGTTATTTTGAATATATACATTATTATTATCAGAAATGATATTACTAATAAAAACTTTATTTTGAAATAAACAAAAATTTCAATTACGAAAATTTCCTCGTTCATCTTGTTTTTCAACATTTGTATGACCATAATATGTATCATAATCATTTTGACTGCTACTACCAGCTGCTAAAGCAAAATCATATTCAGATAATAAATGTAAATCAGAATAAGGTGTTGGATAGCTATGACGTGTTGGTGAAAGCATCATAGGTGGATAAACATTTGAAGGTATATCATCAGGATATAAACCCCAATGTGGACGAACAGCACGTGATGATGATTGACGATTACTAGTTATTGTTGAACGTATTGCTTGTTGACCTTCTTGTAAAACAACTGATGATTGTAAATCTTTTGTTGATGATGAAGGTACTGTTGATGAAACAGTTTGTTGAGTTGATGTTGAATTTTGATTAGGATTTGTTGTTGTTGCTGGTGTTGCTCCTGCTGGCGTTTTAAGACCTTTTGGTGGTGGTGATTTTGGTCGTAGTTGTTCAATTCGTTCAGTAATATTTTCTAATGATGGTAATGGTCCTTCGAAATATGATTTATATGTACGTTTATCAAAATTTGATGTACAAATTTCTGAACCAACTGATAACCAACCACGTCTTATTGTTGATTCACGAGCAAATAAATGTAAACGTCGACGACCCAAACAAAAATGTTCAATAATATGAAATAATTCAATTGGTTTATTTGGATCACCCCATTCAGGTTCTTCAGTTATTATTAAATCAATATCAACATTTGCATGAATAAAATCAGAATCAACTGAACGACGAACCGTACCACGAATACCCATTAAACAATGTTCCTTTTATAAGAAAAATAAAAATTTAAGATTATAAAAAAATAAATAAGTAATGGATTAATTATTTCGACTGGTATAAGATTTGTTTTTTTTAGCTTGATAAGTTTTCAAAAATTATACAAACAAAATGAATGAAATAGTTTTCATCAATTCATCAGAGTTTAATGCAGAAAATTGATGAGACATAAATATTAATGTCAAATGATGAACAATATCACTGATTCACTTTTTTCTATAATCGTGCTCAACAATAGCAATCCTATAGGATATTAGTGTTGGCAAGGCTAAAATACGGTACTTAATAATCTAATGATCTGAAATATAGATACTTTATGAAGCTAAAATTATGATATCTTTTGTATTTTTTTTCGCACTCAAAACGGACATTCTATTATTGGGGGTAGTCAAAGAAGTTCGGTTGAATTTTGAAGGTAGTATATTATTAATTTTTTTTTCAAAAAATTACTTTTGTTCGTTGAAAAATTGAGCCAGATGCAAGTGTTAAAGCTGGTCGTGGATTTGTTCGATTTGTTTTTACCCAACAAATATCTTCACATCGTCTAAAACCCCATTTTTTTAAACACTAAATTCTCTTATTAAGTAATTTTCTTTTTATTAAATATTTTTTTTACCGCTCGTCCTTGATCTAAACCTTCAGCTGAACCACACCATAAAAATACAAATGATCGTTGTGCAGCTACAGATTCAACATCAAGTTTCATTACCTATTATATAATAATAAAATTAATATTTTTCTTTTCTCATCTTATTTACTTCATCCCATGTAACATAACGATCAAAATGAATTCCACTTCTTCTTTTATATTCTTCTAATGGTGGTTCAATAAGAATAACATCAAATTCACAATCAAGTGATGCTAATGTAAAATTATTAGCTAATAAATCACAACGTAGATACATTGGCAATGTACTTGTTTTATTAATATGTTCATCTTTAAGACGAATTAATTCTCGTAATTTAGGATATTCTTCAAAACGATCCTGAAGACCTATTTAAATATAAAAATAAAATCTTAAAATTTTTATAAATTTTTATACCTGCATCACGAATATAATTTTGTGGTCTTTGACCCATATTTACAAAATGTTGACTATAATCATTATTTGGTGCCTTATAAAACAAAACAAATTTATCAAATTATTCTTGTCTATTTTTTATACTTCATCATATTCTTCATCATCTAATCGAGATATTTGATCACATAGATGAACCTAAATAATAAAATGAATTTCTTTAAAATTTTAAAATTTATTTTTTTTATTACTTCATCATTAACAACACGTGATGTTTGAATAGGTTCAGAATCATCTGGTTGTTTTCGTTCGAATTGTATTCTAAAATATATGAATGAAATACATTTTCATCATTTATCTAAACTGTAATATTTAAAATAAGTATTTTTATTGCAGGAATAACTAAAAGAAGCGCCGTACTTCAGTATCCATTCACTCTGTATCTTACTTCGATTTTGATACAATGGAATTTTTAATTGTTTCATCACATTTATCAATTAATAATTTCGATAGATTTGATGTACTCAGACCAAACTAAAACAAAAAAAGAAATATAATTTAGTTATTAATTAATAATTGAAATAAATTACAGATTTTGCTAATGTTCGTTTAATCATTGCATTTTGTTTTTTTAAAACTAAACGAAATCTCTTTTCTGGATCATTTTCTTCTTTTAATAAATCATCATATTCATTATCACTTTCATCTTTTCGTCTTTTTTTATGTACAGATGATTTTGATGGTGAATGTCGAGTATCATCTCGTCGACGTTGTTCTGATCGAGAATTACTACGTCGTTGTCGTTTTTTCTATACACATACATAATATACATAAAAATTATTTATTTATATTATTTATACTTCATAACGACCATCACGTCTGGATCGATCGTTGGTACGATTATGTGATCGATAATCTCGTTCACTTGTATATCTGCTATTCGAGTGAGAAAAATGACGCGTGCTCACATGTGGCATCTAAAATATCAAAATGATAAAACATAAAAATAGATTTAATTATCAATTAAATGTATAAATATAACTCTCGATTTATTTTTACATTTAAATGAAATACATAATATTAATAACTATATATTAGTGTTGGTGTTTTCTTCTTTCAAATATTGACCAATGATAAATATATGTATAAATTACCACTAGCGACAATTATCTGAAGAAAAATGAATATCATACATCGAATAAATTTCTCTAAATATGTGAGAATGTCCAGTCTAGCGGAAGGATCCATTAATATTTTTTCTGTTTTAAAGATAAAATACTAGTGGGTCTTTCGACTAGACTATGAACGTCCCTATATATTCTTCGAAAAATGATTATAGATCGATAAGTTTACAAAGCTTACGTAGTTTTATTTTTTCAAACTTGTTCTTAACAGTCTAAATTAGTTTCGTTCATTTTGTTACTAAAATATATGCTAGAAAAATCTTTACAAGATTATATAATGGCATTTAATCTCAACTGTAACTATGAAAAAATAATGTAGTAAAAGTTGAGCGTGTATAATTTTCTAAAGATTTTACATATAAAAAAAGAACGAGGAAATAATAAAAACTTGGTTCTTGAAATTTATATATGACATTTCCATAAGTCTTAGAGAAATAGGAACTTATAGTATTATCCTTAAGAGAGGGTCCGGGAGAAAACCACCCAGTATGGTAAACATGGGCATATAGGCAATTTTAGAAAAACAATTTAGTTTCATAAGATGAAAGATTATGTTTGAAAGCCTACGAATCCAAAATTTCAGCTTATTTCCATTAATTCTTGAAAAGTTATAAAGATAACACCGTGAAGTGTCCGCATTGTATTGAGTCAAAATATCGGAATTTTTATTTTCATGGTATTTCATCAATTTCTCCTTTAACAATTACACATAATTTTTATTGTAATATCTCAAAAAATAGAGAACTCGATATAATGAATAGTCGACTACGTAAAAATCGAGCTCTGTTCCAGTATTTTATGCAAAAGAGTATCAAGAATGACTTGTGCCATTTTTTTTACTCTAGATTCTGAAAAAGCGTCAAAAACTGCATTGAATGCTGTATGTTTCACTCTGATAACTCATTGATTTGATACTTCATTTTTTGGTAAAATCCTATAGACCATACAGATTAATAAAATTTTCTGATCTTTTTGGCTAGTATTTAGTAAATTTCAATCGGAAATTTTTGGGATATAATCAAGAATAATAACATAATTGAAATCAGCATCAAAAACTATCGATTTATAGCTGTTTCAGAGTTTTTTTTTATCAACTTTGTTTTCTCGAAAAAGTTACCTGAGGTTCCCCTTAGGGTCCAGCCAAAATATGCATTTAATTACAAAATTACTTGACCTGTGAAAAACAAGTTCTGAGGTTATAAAAAGTTAGTAGAGCATATAACGTGACATGACTGAAATAATCGAAAGAATAAAAATGACTTTATAGTTAATTGCATATTTTGGTTGGGCCCCGAGGGGGACTCCAGGTAAATTTTTTCGAAAAAACAAAGTTGATAAAAAAAACTCTGAAACAGCTATAAATCGATAGTTTTTGATGCTGATTTCAATTATGTTATTATTCTTGATTATATCCCAAAAATTTCCGATTGAAATTTACTAAATACTAGCCAAAAAGATCAGAAAATTTTATTAATCTGTATGGTCTATAGGATTTTACCAAAAAATGAAGTATCAAATCAATGAGTTATCAGAGTGAAACATACAGCATTCAATGCAGTTTTTGACGCTTTTTCAGAATCTAGAGTAAAAAAAATGGCACAAGTCATTCTTGATACTCTTTTGCATAAAATACTGGAACAGAGCTCGATTTTTACGTAGTCGACTATTCATTATATCGAGTTCTCTATTTTTTGAGATATTACAATAAAAATTATGTGTAAGTGTTGGAGGAGAGATTGATGAAATATCATGGGCCTACATTACAATGTTATCTTTATAACTCTTCAAAATTTAATAGAAATAAGCTGAAACTTTGGATTCGTAGGTTTTCAAATATGATCTTTCATCTTATGAAATCAAATCGTGTCTTTAAAATTTTTCATATGCCCGTGTTGGCGGTCTTTTCAGGGACCCTCTCTTAAGTTAAATTCATAATTGCAGTGAATACCCTTACTTTACGACGTTATTTCCAGTGTCACGATTTTTATCTGTTACAGAATTTGTATACTTCTACTCGTAGGCGCCATAGAATTCGATAAAATATTATGAAATGTTTTCGAGATTTGAATTCTACTATTAACCATAAAAGAAAAAAACTTTAGATAGTTCAGACATATTGAATGATCGTAGTATTATTTCTTCAATTTTTATACTTATAATTGAGATCAAACGTCATTATATAATTTTGTAAAAATTATTATGGCACATATTTTGATGACAAAGTTAGAAAAACTATTTGAAAATATAAAATTGCGCGTCTCTTCTAGATTATCCGATATATACTGACAACTGACTTAGAGTTCTTTATAAAGCTTTGAGATTACAATTTTTTATTGAGAAATATTTCGAAACTTCAAAGTATTGCATAGAGTTTGAGTAGCAAAATTCGTATATACTAATTTATCTAAGACAATACTGAAGTTTGAGTCGACACAGATGGATGTTTTTTACTGATATTTTCTGATTATACTAACGTCTATACTTAATCTGCATACTGCATATAGGGAAAAACTGATTTTTACAATCGCATTTAAGAGAATGCACTATATATTGGCAAAAGACTACAGAAACTTATGTCTATTTTGTTAATCTTAGATTGAATGAAATCAGGAAATGCATTATAACATAGAATCAGTATGAAAATGAAGTATATAGTGTATATCCGAATTGGGTTGAGTAAAAAAGTTTATTTTTGCTAGAAAAGTATATAAAATAGAAATGAATCTTGTGATCCAATCCAAAACAGGCTTGAACTATACACTTCATACTGAAATTCCATGAAATTTTTCTCATGATCATTCCATTTGAATTTCGTGAAAATGGAAACTTCTCTGAATAATTTATTTTCTTTTAGTTAGATTTATCTCAATGACAAACTGAAGAATATTATTTCACTATAAAAGAAAACTTTTTTTTTCTATTATTTGCGATAAATAAAAAGAAAGTAAGATCTCTCTCGTCAATCAAGAAAAATTTAAATGAACACCATAGGCAATGATAGTCATATACTTATATGCAAATATTTTGAACAGGTTTGACTATCATTAATATTATTTTAATAATCGAGATTTTTGAAAAAAACAACCGAAAATATACTGATTAAATCATATTTTTTCGTAATAACCAAGGTAAAATTGTCGATATTTATCACATGGCTAAACAAAAGCTTGTGTCGCCATCTTTTGACATCTTTTGTATTTGGCTGACAGTCAAAAGTAAACCTTGGATATAAGTGGAATATCGATTGAATAGTAATTCACATGCACGAAATTTGTTCTATTTTATATTAATTTAGTTCGTCTTGATAAGACTAACTCTATTTATTCATTTATTCGAACAAAACTAAAACAAATTACAATAATTTGATATAATTCTGGTCGTTATATTCTTGTCAATAAACTATATGAGATAATCAAAAAGAACATGGCAAGTATCATATATCAATTTTATGATAGTTTAACACGAAAAAAAACTTATGATACTGAAACATTATACTCTTCACAGTTAAAACGATGTTTAAGTGTATTTGATCTTACGATTTTAGGTTAGAAAATCAATTAATAGTTTGTTTTTTTTTGAATTTTGAATTAATTTTCTTTTAGGTATTGGTTCAACACTTGGAACAGGCACTTATATTCTTACTGGACAAGTAGCTCATGAAACAGCTGGACCATCGGTGGTTCTTAGTTTTCTTATCGCAGCTATTGCATCAATACTTGCGGGTCTTTGTTATGCTGAATTTGGTGCACGAGCACCTCGTGCTGGAAGTGCTTATACATATACATATGTTAGTGTAGGTGAAATAATGGCATTTATTATTGGTAGGAAGTTTTATTTAATTATAAAATTTAATTTTATAGATTTATTTTTATATTTAGGTTGGAATATGATTTTAGAATATGTTATAGGTATGTTTATTTGAATTGAATATTCGTATGATATTCAACTATATAGATCCTATCAGTTTTTCTTAACTGTAAAAATAGATTTTTATGAAGATTTCGTATGTGTTTCCTCTGAGAAAAATGTTTGAAATTGTTAAAAAACATTATAATAATTTTCTAAATATAAATATATATAACCAATTTGAATACATATTCAAAGAATAAAAAATGAGATAAATATAAAATGATTAACTCATTCTAGTCGAGTTATATCATTTATCTTGATTCTAGAGATGCGTCCTTGTATTTTTTTTTATCAAATATATTTTACATTTTAATACATATATGTACTTTATTCCTAATCTAATAGTTACATTATCATCTGCTTTATTTACTTTTTGATTAGTTTCAAGGATTGATATATTAAAAATCAATTAACTAAATAAAATATCTATATTTTTCTATTATGGTAGTTTGAACTTGTATAAAATGTTCAATAATATGCTCAAATAAATCTAGAAAAAAAAATCATTAAAAATGATTGTAAAATATATCCGTATTAGATATGTGGTATAAATTTTATATTTTGCTGCTATTATATTCGCTAATTTGCTTTTTGCTATTTAAATAATACCAACATAAATTTAAAAAAAAAATAAAAATTTATTAAAATAAAGGATAATTTTTTTTGTCTGCGAATAAAAACTTATCTATTTGTTAAGAAGTATTATATCGTCTATATATGCATTCTTTTTATATTAATTTTTCGTTCGTATTAATAGAAATTAATGAGATTTCTTTTTTTGAATATATAATTTTTATAAATATAATTTGAGTAATAAAAATTTTTTTTTTATTCTTCTTTTTAGGTGCTGCTAGTACAGCTCGAGCATTAAGTGCTTATTTTGATTCTTTAATTAATTTTGCTTTAAGAGACTTTTTTACAAAATATTTACCATTACATTCTGGAACATTTTCTGCATATGCAGATATATTTGCTATGAGTTTATGTCTTATTGTAACACGTAAATAGAAAATATAAAATAAAATTTTTTAATTAATAAAAAAGATAAAATTTTCTAGTTTTATTGGTAATTGGTATTAAAGAATCAGCAGTATTAAATAATATTTTTACAGCTATTAATCTTGTTGTTATTGCTATTGTTGTTATTGTTGGTTTGACAAAAGTTCATGGACATTATTGGAATATTTCACCGAGTGAAGTATATTTATTTTTAGAAAAATTTTGATTGCTTATTTATTTGTTTTTGTTTTTACTTGATTAGGTAGGGAATTTAACGAATAGTACAGGACCTATTGGTAAAGGTGGGTTTTTTCCTTTTGGTATTGAAGGAACATTAGCAGGTGCAGCAACGTGTTTTTATGCTTTTGTTGGTTTCGATCTCGTTGCAACAACTGGTACATGAAATTTTATTTAAATTAATTTTAAAAATTGTCTGATTTTTTTCTTTTCAGGCGAAGAAACAAGAAATCCACAACGGGCTATTCCAATGTCTATTTGTTTAACATTAATTGTTTGTTCAATAATTTATTGTTCTGTATCAATAGTTATTACATTAATGGTAAGAACTACAATAGATGCGAGTATATAAAAAGGAATATGATCAATATTTTTGTTGAATAGATAGAAATTTATCTTTCCAATTCGAAGATTTTGAGGAACAAAATTTATATTAAAATAAAAAACAAATATTAAGTGATGAGTTAATAAATAGAGATTAATCTTGTTAGATTTTAAATTTAGTTAAATAAATAATTCATACGTTTTTTTACAATCTCATACAATAGATGTCTGGCATGGTATCATCCATGTAATGATAAGGATTTTCCATAATGAATGTTTTGATAGTTGTTATGAATTTTTTGCTTTTTTCTGAATCATTATGACAGTTTGGTTTTGTAACAGATTGCAAAATTACATGAATTTGGACAGCATTTGCGTGTTTATAAATGCACCATTTAGAATCTTGATAAATCTTGTGAATTCAAACCAATGATACCTGTTTAGTGCAGCAACTTTAAGATTTTTTTAGAAAATTATCATGATAGTGATAGACTTTCAGTTGGAATAAACATCTTTAGTTTAGCGAGGAAATGTGAGATGTAACTGGTTACAATCTCAGGCATCGGCGGGCCACCAGCATGGCAAGGTGGGGCAGTTGCCACACCCAAAAGTTTTGGATTAATCAATAATTTGACAAAAATTGAGTCCTAAAACGATTTTTCTTAGCGTTTGCTCCACTAAAATTTATTCTTGCCACACCTAAAATTTATTCTTGCCACACCTAAAATTTTGTTGCTGGCCCGCCGATGATCTCAGGTGCCACTATGTGATGGCAAATGCCATAACAAAGAAGATATGTAGTGAAGATCTACAGATACATACATATATTTATTGAATAAGATAATGAGTAAGAAGAAGAGCAATAGAGTAAGGGTAAGAATGTATGTAAATCAGAAGTAATAAGGAATGAAAAGTAGTAACAACTAATGAGAACTCAATAGTGGTATAGAATAGCGAAAGTGCGAAAGAATACAGAAAAGAAGAGAACATAGATGACGGTTATGATCGGTAGAAAAAGGAGGTGAGGAGACTGATCAAAGTTAGATAAGTTCCAGTCGAAGAGAGAAAAGAGTCAAAAGAAATCAGTAATTTTAGGTCAGATATTCTTATGGATAACCCCTAACTAATGTAACAACTATTCACATTAACTTTCAGAATAGTCATTAGAGTTTTTCAAAAGCAAATTTCTGAATTCTTGGTGACACAAAATATTTGACTCTTTTTCGCGGATTTAAATGTAATAGGAAGAAGTACGAAGTAGTGAACCAGAATCAGAATTTGATGCTCTTTCAGAATATATAATCAGAATTTTCCGATGGCTTCGGACTATTGAGCTAGAAGTAAATCTTTAAAAGACTCAAACATTTTCTTTGGATAGGTAAATCTTACTTTTGTGAGATTCACCGGACTTCCTAAAGTCATCAAAGAAAAAGCCTCTGTTGCTCTTAAAGCATTTCCAGGAAGGACAATTCAAATATATCGTTTTGTAATGAATTAATCTCTGTATCTTTCAATATCTTTCCGTATATTCAATAAAATTTTATAGAACAGCCTGAAACAAATTTCATGTGTGTTTTTGTCGTCCGAAAGAAATTTTTGAGTCTTTGAAAGATTTACTTCTAGCTCAATAGTCTGAAACAATAGGAAGATTCTGATTCTGGCTCACCACTTCTTACTTCTTTCTGTTGCATTTAAATGTACAAAAAAGCAGTCAAATATTTTGTATCAAAATTTTCCGACCACCCGTTATAATAGTGTCAAATAAGAGATCTTTCAACTATCATATATGGGCAGAATCATGCAGAATAGGACATTTACCTCCCTCATTCAACTATTATTCTATAGGAAGCCTTATTTTCTGAATAAATTCTTTTTGCCTAAGCTTATGTAAAAATGTCTGCTCTTCCACATGAATATTAATTATAAGTGATTAGTTAATATCTCCCCAATGGTGCAAGAAAAAACCTAAAAACTTCATGATAAACTCTTTATCCTGAGCTGCATCTATGGTAAAATTTTCAGCGAGATTGGATTCAAAAAAGTTTTATAATAATCTACGGACTATGAGTAACAATTTGTACCATCTGAAATCAATTTTAAGTTTTCTATTTGGTTATGCCAGCACCTTCTCGGATGTGCCTCGTATTCTGTCATGTCGCTAACAAATAATTTTGTCCTTATAGAAATATATCATTTATCAATAGTTTTTATTTCATTTTACCAAAAATTAATAAATTATACAAAATAATATTTCAAAA
>JAJEKB010005052.1:0-18607 GCA_022393335.1 Macrotrachela quadricornifera | reverse complement strand
GCAGGACAAGATATAAATAATGATTATATGCATTAGACAATGAAAAATATATTGAAATAATTTGTTTGTTTTTTTTTTAAACGTTAATTCAACATTTTTATTAGAACTATTTAATAGATTAAAATTAGCGAATTGTTTTGCTAAATTTTAGAAAAAAAAATTTTCTTCAAATAGAAAATTCTATGTTTTATTTCGATTTTAATTCTGACTTTCAAAAGTGAAGGATTCTTTGTTATTAAAGATCTAGATCCAGACGAGCTTGATAAAACGTATGAGTTCGATTCACTTTTCATTTTGGTCAAGTATTTATAAGAACATATACTTCTCTTGATCATTTCCGATTCCAGAGCTGCCTCGTTGTGGTTATACTGGAAAATCAATATATACAGACGATTCGTCAATAATGTTGCAAGAAAAACTCACTTTGGTTGAAACTAAGCACAGCGATACATCTAAGTAATTGATATATTCATTGGGAAAAGCAGATATTGATTAAATCAATTTAAAAAAAATCCCTTTGTGAATATGTAGAAAAAATCGAATTTTTATGGTTAAAAATACTTTCAATTTACCGCAGATGTCTATAATCAAGGCTAAAATTTCATAAAATTTAATTTAAAAATCAATACGTTTTAGTAATGTCTATTGCCTAGAATGACATAAAAAGAATGTTTATGGTAATGATTTTCCCGCTCTTGTAGCCTTTCCAACTTCAGATTTAGTTTCATTTCGTAGATATCGTTGATAAATCTCCATATAATGCTGAGGATCCGACGATGTTTTGATGACACTTGGTCGTTCATTAATAAGTTTTTTGTAATCTGACCAACGTTCACCAACGAGTTCATCTGTAAATGCTCGATGTTCTTCAAGAATGAAAATACGAACAATCCATGGAGCTATAGTTATATCGGCCAACGAAAAATGTTCGCCTGAAAACCAAGGTCCTTTAACTTGATCAAGATATTTTTTGAGAGCTTCAACAAGTTCATTTAATGCTTCTTTTTGTTTATCCTCTTCTTGAGCTTGCATAGTTCGATAGAATGCAGGTGTAAATTTTTTTGTCAAATGATCAATCCAAAGTCGAATTCGTGCACGTTCAAAACTATCTTTTGGTAAAAGTTTATTTGAATCTGGAAATTCATCCTCTAGAAACTCGTTAAGAATCAATGATTCGTACAAAGCCTTTCCATGATATACGAGGGCAGGAACTAAACCGAGAGGATTAATATCTAGAAATTCTTTTTCTTTTTTGTATGGATTTACTTCTCGATATTCGTATTCGACTCCTTTTTCTTCTAAAGCCAACCATGTTCGTTGCACAAATGGACAAAACCATCCAGCATAAAATAGAAGTTCATGTTTGTTAGAATGAGCTTTAACTGTTTTTTCTGCTTCTCCAGATGCATGAGGATAAATATTTTCGTCCATTATGAAATTTATCGTTGATCAAATAGTTTTGATATTACTTTGATTAGAAAAGTAATAAATAATTATCTGAAGAGAAAAGGTAAACTATACAAAAAATATATAGGAATATCAATTGTTTGTTATCTAAATTTTCTACTGAAAGATCATAATGCTTTACTGCAAACATACAGTTATTCTTGGAAAGGAGTACTGAAGCGATGCAACTATTCTGCATTTTTCATGATAACTACTCAGGTCGGCGATTATGGAATCAATATTTTGTTCATTGATGGGTCTTCTAGCGCATTCCTATTATATCCTCAAAACTTCAGTTGGAATGGATTACTTTTATTCTTTTTCTCATAAGACTTTAGGACAGGCTACAAATTTAGTAAAATGTGTATAATTTGAGAAGAAAAACTGAATTATACAGATCCTTTTAAATTTTCTATCTATACCAACAGCACTAACAAGGAGAAAAATATGGCCTCAAATAGAGAATATTAGTTGGTAAGATTACCTCATTGGGGCTTCTCATGTTGGAAGAAAATGAATTTCGAACGAAGATGATTTACGTTTTATAAAAAGAAAAAAAGTGGTGAAAGAGTTCTTTTATCAGTCAGACGTTTATTTTTTGTTGTTTTGCTTCTCGGAGCACCAACACATTGGTTATATATAGAGGATAAATAAAGAAGAAAGAAAAATGCTTTAAGTTTCTTTTCTGCGCCCTGTTACTCGTCGTCATAGCACAATAGTTATAATAATAAAAGCACTAACGGACGAGTCTCGTCTTCTTTTTTCTACTGTATACAGGTTGTTCTCTTATTTTTTCTTTCTTTAGTCATGTGTGCATTCGATAATCTATTTTTATCCTTCTGTCGACATTTGTTTCTTTTCGTGTTCTTACTCTGTTGATTTTCGTTGACGATGTTGTATCTACGAACGCAAAAAAACACTCGTACTCACCCATTTCAACTATATAAAAAAAAACATACGCTAAAGATCGGTTAAATATTATGCTAGAAGTATTACATTTGTCCTGTACAAGAAAGATTCAAACACTTATAACGAAGAAGTCTTTCAATGAGTCTAACTATCAAATTTAAAAAAAAAGCAAACTAATAGTGGTGCAGTCGTAGGTCGTATTCATCATATAAAATCTAAGTATTTGAATGCGACAATCGAGTATTTACCATAAAATATTGAACAATTTAAATGAATATCGTTAAAATCGAACGATACATCTTTGAAATTACAATTAGAATTTTATTTTATAATTAAAGCGTAAGAAAAACATGTGTTTTTCTTTCTAAAGATTTTAAGAATGCTTTATCAAATTATTAAGTTAATTTTTAATTTGAATAATTTCGTATTTTTTTTTTGAATTCTTGTCGGATTAATTGTACAATGCATATACGATTCATTCATATAACCACAAATGCAAATTCGGTATACGAGCAAGTGTTTCTAAAGCATAAGCAGCTGATTTTACCATTATTTCATAGACAAATGGATTTGTATTTTCGATTGTATCACATGCCTGATGATAACAAGGATCATAATGTGCACCTGCAATTCCACCACGTCCGGGACCTAACATTCTATCATACCGATTTCGTTGTTCAAGTGTTTTCATACCATCTGCTCCTGAGAATGTGCCACCACATGGAATACCTGCAACTAAAAATGGTACATGATCACTGAGAATACCAAGAGTACTATTATCCCATGGTAACTGTTCCTTGTCAAACCAATTACGATATAATTGGGAAATTTTGTTTGTACCATTTATTACTTTTGGTGATACGAGGTTTGGCAGTAAAGAACCTTCATAAATACCAAAATAATAGTTAGATGAAGCGATCATATCGAGATTTAGCATAAGTATATAATCTTTCAAACGATTTCCTTCAATGGTTGTAATATTCGCTTCTTCGGTATGATGATACGATCCAAGCAAGTTGTTTTCTTCTGCACCCCACCAACAGAATCGAATACGATACAAATATTTTTCATAGGATGATGTCTCAAATAGATGAGCTAAATTCAGAGCTAGTACTAGAATTGCCATTGCACCACTACCTATATAGAATCAAAGAACTTATTCGAAAGTCAATAGATAAGTCTTAAATAACGCACCATTATCATTGATTCCTGGGCCATTTTCGATACTATCACTGTGACCTCCGATGACTATTGTTTGGGTTTTATTTCCAGTTGGTGTATCAGCACATAGATTTTCCGACGGTGTTGGCACTGTAATTGAATTTCCACGAATAATAAATATTCGAATACTTGGATTAGTTAATGAATTATTATATGTTGATTCAACTAATTGTACACCTAATTTATATGAGAGCACCATAGCTGGATAAGTCATGTTCTCAGCAAGGATAAGAAATGGTAGACTATTGGTATTATTATCATTTTCATATACGAGAAGACCACTAATATTGTATTTTTGTGCTACAATGCTCTTTTCTCTCATAGAACAATTAATTCTGTCATGCACGACAAGTACAACACTGTTAGTGGCTGGATATGGTGTAGCGTTTTGCCAATCGTCGTCTTCACAACCAAAATTGGGTACTACTGTAAGACGAATAGATGTAAGGAAATCAGCTTCTGGTGACAAATATACCTCCCTGAAGTCTGTTTCATACGTATATTTTTTCTCGACATCACTAATGGTGGAAATGAGCATGGGATTTCTGGTTACGTGTATGGATACAAAAAATTCTTGTCGAAATATTTGGAAATTGGTTTTCGATCTCAATTGTGTCTCAATATAATTAAGAGTAGCCTTAAAACCTGATGTTCCTATAGTACGTGTCATATTGTTATTGTCAGCAATTGTTTGTAATTGTTTTAAATGAAACATTAACTGAGTAGAATTAATAGTATCCAATAGATTCTTCGCCATTATTGTTGTTGATGTAGATGTTTTGTCTATACTAGTGACGGGTTTCGAGGCTGTTGTTGTTACTGTAATTTCAGTGATACCACTGTTACTTTTCTGATTCGTGACTACACCTAATGTCGCTGCTATTAGAGCAATTATTATTATTGAAATTAAAACAATGATAATAAGTAATATTGTATGTAAACGTGTCTTATCCGTGGAATCGTTCATTTTTATCACTAGTATTATATTAATATCGCAGGTCTGAGAATCAAAGTTAAGACAATGTTACGGTTTCTTACTATAAATATAGTGATTATATGTACAAGTACATGCATGTCTTATTATTATATTTGCTTCTCAATTATTGTCACTCGTAAATCTCTTCTTATTTTTCTTTCTACTTTGAAAATAGCCTGTGATAAATACTAATCTGTGTACATAGATTAGATTAGTTTAATTTTGTAAATATTTATTATATTTTCTACATATTCTTCATCTGATAAATATTACTTTTGTTATTAGAAACTTACCTTGAATGAAAAGGACAAAAAATATCGATAAAGCATTTTTCTTTTACTAGTAATTTTTAAGATACGGTAAACATCTTGCCTTTGACAATATAGTATCAAGCTTGTGAATGATCGGTACTTCATCATTATATATTATTTCTAGAAATTCCTGTCGAATACTTTTTAAATAAATGTAATTTATATCGAAAGATATAAGAAATAATACATAAACGTCATTTCAAATGCTTATAAATGCCTCAATTAGAAACATTTGTGCGCAACCAATGCCTTCAATACTTATTTCCTAATCTTTTAAATAGAAAAGAAAATGACACATAAATTCACAGTACATACTGAAAATAAACAACAAGAAATGGCATAAAAATTAAATTTATTGTTTGTTTCAATCGGCAAAAGCATAAACTGAGTTAATATCAATTTTGATTAGTTTAAATTCATTAATGAATACTCAAATTTAAGAGAAGAGATTAAACATAAAAGTAAAATTCATCCATACTTCAAAACTTCAAATTCAAATGTTTTTGAGGTTAAGACATATCTGATTCTGAATCTAGACTTAAATCTGATTTATTGAACATTTTTTAGACTCGAATCAAGACCTAAACTGCTCTTTTATTTTTCGATAATCACCTGTTAAGTTGGTTCGAGACTCTTGGTTCAGTCTCGATTAGGGATACACTTTTAGGCCCAAACTCAAAATATAAAACCTAATCAATCAACTCTATTCCCAAGTGAGAATAGTTTCGACATCCAGTATGTATGAATGTTTGACCCCAAGAATTTTTAAAGCGTGTGACGAACCGATCTTTTTGAAGCATAAGTAAGATGAACTAATACCAGTTACTCACTTATATCTTGTGATTATACGGTATAGACTAGAATGAAAAGGAGAATGTCTGTCTGATATACAAAATAGATAAATAAGAACATAGAGAATGTTAATAGACAATATTCGTTACTATGACGTGATGACAGACGAATAGGGAAAAGAAATAAATAAAGGCAACGATAGTAAATCATCTTCCGCTTCTTCATATCCATTTTTCTCGTCTCAGCCATTTTCACCTTCAACGTTTAATTTCCAATGTCTAATGTTGCACGCATCATCTTATGATGAGTTGTTACTGGATTTTTTCGTTCTAACTTATGTCGTCATTTCATTCTGTTCTTTGATGTTAGTAAACGAAAAAGAATACACAATAAAGTTATAAAAACATTTCTTTCTGTGGACATACACAAATCTCAAGAGCATCGACAAACATTTTATTCGCAGAGAAGACCATTATCACGTTACTCAGCCCTTATTTTTATCAACATTATTTCATTGATCAAAGTTTCGCGTTGTGAAGTAAATTGATTTCATGTAGGTAGTATCACATATTCGAATATTAGAAATGTTGGACATATAATAGAAAATGAGGAAGATATACAAAGACGCCTTAAATGACTATTCAATGATTATACCTAAATGAAATCTCACACTATATTCTTCGCGATATAAATGCAACCTCCTTATCTCCATCTCCCATTATCTACTACTGAAGGTTTTTTTTATTTTCAGTTTAGAATTTTTGCAGAAGATGTACATTTGACTATTTCTATCAGAAAAGGTACTCTGTAAATATCTATCCATCTTCATCATCATTTAAATAAAATACTCTGCGTGTGTCTTCCCGCCTTTAACTTGAACCGATTGACATCTGATGCGTATGCATCTCTCCCATGATTTTAGGCTGAAAATTTGAAAAAAGACTACGAAGAGCTGTCGAAAAATGGAAATGAGAGAGATACAGTAAGAGACTTCATTTATATTTTATAACTGAATATACGGTCGGTGACTTCTTTTGTATATTTCATACATTCCGTAGCATATTCTGCATCTTCAATTTTTGAATATATATACCATTACTGTTTCATGCTATAATAGTTCCATAGTTCATAAGGCAATATTTCTCGTCTTCTCATTTATAGAGATAGCAATAGAGATGGCATCAAATCGATGTTCAATGTGTCAAGAAAGTGGAGGAATTTGTATTTGTCGAGGATGTCAAAAACTGTTTTGTATCAAAGATTTTAACGAACATCGTCAACATCTTTCAACAGAGTTCGATCACGATGTGGTAGGGATGCATGATGAACTTCTCGAAAAAATTAAAAAAGCTAATGAACTAAATAAATCTTTCTCTCATCTTTTTGATCAAATTGATCGATGGGAAACTACAACACTCAGCAAAATACATAGCGCGGCTGAAAGAGCTCGATATCAACTTACTCAATTGCTTGAATCGGAAAAAGAAACATTGACAAAACAATTTGAAATGTTGTCGATAGAAATTCGTCGTCGACGAAAAGAAGAAGACTTCGCCGAAGATGATGTCAAACAACTTCGCCGAAGATGATGTCAAACAACTTCGCCGAAGATGATGTCAAACAACTTCGCCGAAGATGATGTCAAACAACTTCGAGAACAAATTAATCGATTACAACAATCGCTTGAGACACAAACTGAATTCAACGTAGACAAAGTTACCGTTGTAGAGAATAACCAAATTGATTGGAATCAAATTATCTATATTGAGGAACGGCAAAAATTAGGTGAGTCAGTAAATGAGCGATTCTGGAAAAGTTCATTGAACAATTGTAGACTATGATCAGAAAGAACCAACATATCGCAAGAAGCGTTATGAACCATCGAAGCCACTGAATCGAGACAAAACGTCAACTCATATTATCGAAAAAGGTAAAAAGAGATAAACTCTTTAATATTCTCCAGAACTGGGTGAATCCGAGTGATGGCTCGGACTCGGAAATTGAATAGTGTTGACTCGATCATTTAACTCTAGTCATCTTGAATCATTTATTGAAAAAAGCTTTTAATTGCTGTTTTCATAAGAAGTCTAATTTATAAGTTTAAACTCTAACTTATTCAGAACTATAGTCTAATTTAGTACGTTATATCACATTAGCTTCTTCAAGAACTTACTTTCTAGAGAATATATTCATTTCTAGTTATCTATTTCTTTATAAACGACGCAAATATGTGAGTCTCTTCCCTCTATATTCATCTTCTTAAAAGAATTCATATCGATGCCTGAATAAGCTTGCTAAAACAACTATGGTCATAAAGAATTTATTTTACATGATGATCAATAACTTCTGCTTGTAAAAAAGTTTAGGCTAAGCTTTACCTACAAAAACATTGAATATTTTTTACTATGCTGTAATGCTGTGTAACATAGAATAGTTAATTTATTGTTCTTAATTTGTTGATTAGTCGAGATCATTTTATGCATAACCTATTCTAGTTATTCTGCGTGAAAACTAGGAACGAATTAGAGCTTCTGTGATGAAAAACTTTTTATTGAGATATTTTATAAACCAATGCAAAGCAAAAAAGTAGTAAATATAGTCTGACTTGATATCACTACAAAATGACTCAGAGTCAGTTCATCTCGAGAAATAGCTTGACTCAGTCAGTCCCAATATGCTCGATATATCGAATTATCTTTGTCGACTATCACTAAAAGATTGATCGCGTTCATATTAAAATAGTTTTAAATATCAAAATTAACAGTAGGGCTTTTTCTCTTCGAGGAAGATTTGTTGCTTGGTTGAGTAAAAAGAGCCAAACCTATCTAAATGACTGATGAATAGTTTCCATTTGAAATTGATCGACGTTAATATAAATGTGTATGTGAATTCAAACATTCAATATGAAATTAAGGACTGAAATCAGAGAAATGAAGAGTTCTCTTGAAGTAACGACATTGTTCGTTAAGCACGATCGAAATCGTGAAGAAAATTTTATTAATAGTTTAGTCTCAAAGGCACATGCGTAATTTGTGGTGATTAGCACAAATCATTATTGCATCGAAAGAAATTCATTGGATAGTTATTATTGAAATAAATATTATGAAAATGTTTGATTGTGTTTATGATATTGAAGTTTCCTGGATGATTCGTTGCCACAATTCTTTAAGACAGAGATTGTTAAAGGTCAATAGGACTCTCTTGATTCGAATTTTTCCTCAAAATAATTCTCTACAATCGAGATACAGAAAAGAGTCTTCTTTCCAGTAGATCTCCTCAATTTCATAGAATATGTTTTTATTTATCTTGAATGATGTTCCCCAACTGTAAGTTGCATAAAGAATATTTGTTAAATTTGGAAATATACGATTGCTCTGTTAATCTCCAATTATTCATCGACTGGAGTTGAAAATAATACTGCAAATCTATTTTCTTTTTTTTTGTGACCGACGTCAAACATCGTTGTCATCAACGAATCTCTCAATTATCTTTCCACATGAACATATCACTAATCATTACTTATAGTTTTCTGCTTTCGGATGATCGAATGATCGAATACTTAAATTCATTTTCAATTAAAATATACCGATGTTCAGTGGAAAAGGTTTTATATTTCTCTCTCCAGATCTCTCAGTGACATCAGAAACATAAGTCTAAACAAACATTCACATAGATTATTGTTTTCCATTGTAGTATCGGCATGTCACGTTAACATTGCAGAGAATGCAACATGGACACAGCACGGAATTACTGTAGCTGGGGGTTATGGACAAGGTAGTGGATTCAATCAGCTTTATAACCCATACGGGTTTTGCATTGATGATGATCATACCGTCTATATCGCTGAGTGTATGAATAGTCGTGTTACAGAATGGAAATATGGTGCGACAAGCGGACAAGTAGTAGCCGGTGGGAATGGTCAAGGAAAAAGAGAGGATCAATTGTGTTGTCCAACGGATGTGATTCTCGATAAAGAAACAGATAGTGTTCTCATCTGCGATTATGTTAATCGACGAGTGATGCGATGGCCTCGTCGAGATGGAACAAGTGGGAAAACAATCATTTCCAATGTTCTGTGTTGGGGCTTGACGATGGATAATGATGGTTTTTTCTACGTTTCTGATTGGGAAAAACATGAAGTAAGACGTTGGCGAATAGGAGAAACTCAAGGGACATTAGTGGCTGGTGGAAATGGGAAAGGTCAGCGTCTCGATGAGCTCAGTAGGCCTACCTACATCTTTGTCGATCACAATCATACAGTGTATGTATCGGACACGGACAATCATCGTGTGATGAAGTGGATGAATAACGCGAAAGAAGGACTTATTGTTGCCGGTGGTCAAAGTGGAGGAAATACTCTTAGTCAGTTATCAAATCCTCGAGGGATATTCGTCGATCAATTGGATACTGTCTATGTTGCAGACTCTGGTAATAATCGAATAATGCGTTGGCTAAAAGGAGCAGTCCAAGGAAATGTTGTTGTCGGTGGGAATGATGGAGGAGCACGATTCAATCAGCTAGGTAGTCTTCATGGTTTGTCATTCGATCGAGACAATAATCTATACGTTGTCGACTGTGGAAATAGTGAAGTCAAAAAATTCGAAATTATTCGAAGGTAATTTCCTTCGTAGTTTTTAATTGGATTTTGAGGAATCGAATAAATAAAATGTTGAAAAAACACAGTTGTGACTGTTGAATCTGACTTGTATAGATATAATAACACTAACAACAAGAAGACAAAAAAGAATACTGTAAAAATAGCCAAAAGAATATGCATGCTTGCATGGATTTTCATTGTGTGCGAATTTTTCAATACAGACCAGAAGCCGAAAAACGAATCAAATTGATTCCGAATGAAGATTTTCTTATTCGTTTCGGTCTCTGATACAGGTTTCGTCTTCTAATCAATTTCTAGGGTTAAAATTATTTATAGAAAATTATTGTTTTATATAAAATGTATTTTTATGCTTTATTCATATGATTTTAAAATTACTTTAGAAAAACTATGACAAATGAAAATGATCCTCGTTACTTATATTTTATGCTATTTTTGGTTCATTCATACTATCGCTTTTTTATGAAATTCAAATTTTGATATAAACTGTTTTATTCAATTAATCAATTTAATATATCAGCTTCAATATTTGGGTGTAATATTTATTAGTTGCTATAGGGATTGATAAGATAGGAAAAATATATTCGTAAAAGTGTGTATAATACAATGACAAATATGGAATGTACAGTGAATTCACTCTTGATCAATGTAAATGTAAGTCGCACCAAAGAATTTATCACCTAGTGCACCCAAATAAGTGAAGATATCAGGTTTGTAGTAAAGAACTTGAAAACATTTCTTGTCTACTTCCATCTTCTTGAGTTGTTCTCGTACTTTGAAGATCTCCATCTCATCTCTATAGTCTTTGGTATAGATACAGATTGTATAAACTCCTTCACCCATGGCTTTCATCGTTTCAACAGTGGATACTTTTGCACAAATTTCCTTACCAAATGTTCCATTGACTGTTGCCATTGCAATCTTATTCCAACATTCGTCTACAAATTCCTCCTGATATTTGAGCATCCACTTTCCAGAGAGACAATTACCCTCTATTGCAAGACTGTCTATTTCCTTTGTGTTCTTTTGCAGTTCTTCCAAGTTCAGATTCATCAATTTCTTTCCTTTCTGTGTGATCAATATGTCATCTGGGTAAATATGTTCAAATTCACTGTCTTTGCTGTACACTTGAATCCAACTTGCTCCTTTAGTCGTTGTAGCTGGATTCTTTGCTAAGAACTCTTGAATATTTTATCCTTTTTTTGGTGATATTCTTGTCATTTCCAACAGTTTGCAACAACACTTCCTCCTTGAAGAAAAAAAATAAAAGATTTAGAACGATTGATTATATGATACTAATGATTAATTTAAAAGACAATTTAGAGAAAATATTTTTAAATATTATGAAGTTTATTCAAAATGATTTCGAAAAATAATTTATCAGTTTGAATGATTGAAAATTTTATAAAAATCCTTTGATTATTATTTCGAATCATTTGAATATCAATTCTATCTCATTATAAACTTTTTTCTATTCTTAAACAGGAACCTTTTTCTTCCATAATATTCAACTATTTTCAAAAAAGATACATATTATTATGATAAATAGGATGATTTCATATGCAAAATCAGTTTATTATGTAAATTGAAAATAAAGAGAACAATTAATAATGTATAAAATATCTAAAAAAAAAAAGATAATATATTCCTATAATCAAATACAAGTATAAAATGATTTATCTACTACACTATTAATCATTTAACTTGTATGGATATTATTTAATAAATTATAATAATGAATCTAAAATTTATTTTATAATTTTGAATATTCATAAATATGAGAGTCATCATCATTCATCTTGTCCTTATTATTCAGTCGTTTTTTTTCCAAAATAATAACTGTAATGGTGAGAAAGACAAATAAACTATGCAAACATACAAGTCTAAAGATATGTTCTGTAGATTACTAATCAAAAAAGAAAAATCTCCGTCATTATTTTTTACGTTCTTTTCTTAACTCGACTTTTTTTTCTTTCAACGTTTTGTTGATGACTAACATATGTAATATGGTGTAAAACAACGTGCGCATCGATAAAAAGTGAAAGAATGACAAGAATTAATATCTTCAATTTTTCATATATATAATTATATTTGAATAGAACTTTCATCTATTTCACACAGAATATATTCGTAGATCAAAGTGATGTCATAGATAGAACGATTCAATTATTCCTTTTTTTTAAAACAATTCTATATATTGATTTCATTATATAGATATTCATTGGAAAATGACACAAACAATATCTACCGTATTTGTAACGGTAATTGATCTTCTCTCTTTGTTCTTTTGTGTGTAACCAATCTTTCACTTGTATATAAGATGTACGTAATAAAACCAAAAATATAATTTTGAATATGCAGATGACGCAAAACACCATCGTGTCGATGGGCATAAATGTCGCTCTCATAATTCATATATAGAGAGCAATGTAGCTGGTTGAAGTGATCCATAGGAATGATATAATATTCAGCGGTACAGTTAAACTTTGAATAGGAAAAAACTAATTATAAATAGGCAGATTAAATATCATTTACTTTTACGTTCAGTTATAGTAATAATAAAAGATTCTAAAGAGCATTTTTAAAAATGATTAAAAAAAGCTCGTTTTCCGTTATATCACATTCAAGATGAATTAGAGTTAGTTATTCAACAGAAATGTAAAATAGAAACAAATCTGATGAAGATTCTCGCTCAAATTCATAATATATCTTAAAGATGTGTATTTTTTAAAAGTAAATTTAGAGAATAATAATTACTATGAAGATTTTCATTGTAAAGTAAAAAGTTTTTTTGTATTTAATTACAATTTATTTTAAGAGTGTGAAGAAACTGTAACAGTTGTTGTATTTCAATTTAATTGACTATCTTCAAGTATAACTCTAATTGTACCATTTGAAGTTTTTATCAGATAAATAATAATAAAATTGAATACAATGTTCACTAGTTTTAAAATTAGGACGTACATCAAATTTTTATGAACAAGATTCAATTTTTCTTTTCTTAAATTTCTTTCATAGAATATATCTTCACTACAATTAACTTTTGAACGTATTGCAATCAATATTGAATATATTATTAGCAGATCAGAATCATTGTTTTCATTGAAATACATTTTAAAATAAATCGAATGGAAAAGGAAAAGAAAAACAAATAAATTGAGATTTTTTATCAATAGCAGTAACATTAGAAGCTGATTGTCACGAATCATCATTGGTTTCATTTAATAGAATATGTAAAATCAATGACAGACTCTCAAAACATTTTTGTTCATAATCAAAATTACATTCATATATATGTTGACTATATATTGATAAAATAAAAAATATTCATAGTCTGATAGATTGCATTTCTCGAAATGAATAAAGAATAATTTGTGAAAGACTAATGTCATAAGGATAGATTTTATTTTCTAACAAATGTTAACTAATTAAACCTTATGGGTGACCGAACAATTTGTCGCACATTCAATGAGCCTTATTCATCCCTCATTGCTGGCCACGCACATGTATAAAAATGGCCACATTCTATCTCATTTATTTCTAATAGCAGTATCATTGCTTTTATCTATGTCTCCTTCCTTCTCTCTATCGTCGCTAACGAGATGTTAAATCTTGTGCAGCTGCTGGTAATGAAACTTGAGCAATGATGCGCGATGGAAGTGGTATACGAGTAACAGCAGCTTGTTTCGGGAGAAGAAGATTAGCAACACCAAGTGCTCGTTGATCATATTTTATGAGTAACTGGGTTAATGCCGCCGATGCTTCAGGAATATAAATATCTGAGTTAAGAAATTGTAAATATTTTGGTTTTTCTTCTTCATTTTTATCATGATTCATAGAAATAAAGTTAATATCTAACAAATTCACTGGTTTGGAAGATTTGCGAGTTGGCTGATGCCATTCTTGAAGCCGTTGTGTACATGATTCATAAAGTTTTTTATCATCGTAATCTAGTAAAGCAAAGCAGAGAGCAGCAAGATGTTTACATGCTGCGTTTTCACCTTTTCCAGCTACACATTCACATGATGCTTTTAATATATCAGCCGGCCGATTGATGTTTATTGTCATGTTCAGCTGAAATGATATATTCAAGTATGAAAAAAACATATAGATATACACACTTACTTGATAGGTGGTGGATTTTTTCATTTGTGCTCTACATTTAGCTGTTATTATTCTCTTTGTATAATCACGATCTATAGCAATATTATGAACGAAATGATTCTTGAATAATAAGTTTCCGTTCTTTAATGTACCACGATTCCGATTTCCATCACTGGCTAATACCGATGAGAAGTATTCCGTAATAGAGCCAATATCAATGTTGAAAGGTCTTTTATAATCAATGATAGAAATTATATGAGATGATGATGACATATTGATTGGAAATGAGAAATGAGAAATGAAAAAATGAACCAAGAATATGGACATTGTATCTTTCTACTGCTACTTATTAGTGTTCTTAATTAGATTGCAAGATAAGACGCCGGCACGTGTATATCATTAATTAGTTTATTATTAACAGTGTTCCCTTTATGGTAATGAATAGATCACTTTCTTGATCATCATTATCTTACTGACGAGATTATATCATTACTATAAAACATGTTGTTTGAGTTAATTCAACATTGTCATTTACAAAATGGTAAAACGATGTGTTGGTTGTCTCAACAAAGAATCACCTTCTATCAATATCTCTTTTCATCGATTTCCAGCTGATAAAAATTTACAACAAATATGGCTTCAAGTACTCAATCGAACTGATCTCACCGATGTTTCAAACAAAAGGGTGTGCAGTAATCACTTTGATTCATCTTCATTTATACAAGCTAAGGGTGGTACGAAGAACGATGCTTTGAAAAAAAATACAAAACTATTGAAACATGGTGCTATACCAACGAATTTAACTACATCTGTTCGACTTACTGATTCATCTACTTCGGTTGCAACTCAAACCGATTTGGATTTTAATCGCTTATCGGATTTATTCGAAAAATTATTATTACAAGAAGAAAAATTATTGAATACAACTATGTGTATTGAACGGTTTCGCAACGATGATGTGAACATCAGATATTTTACCGGCTTTCGATCTTACACTCTTTTTAAAATGGCTTTTGAATTATTGGAGGTAAAATTCTATCGATTATGCGATCTTTTCTATACAAAGACAAATGTTTTGGGTTTTACCTAATGTCTACGTGACATATGAGAGATTCGCTACGTATAGAACTAGGACTCGTTAGCGACGATAGAGAGAAGGAAGGAGACATAGATAAAAGCAATGATACCGCTATTAGAAATAAATGAGATAGAATGTGGCCATTTTTATACATGTGCGTGGCCAGCAATGAGGGATGAATAAGGCTCATTCTCCAATGTTTGATGGAATGAGCCAATTTTTAAATGCTTCCCACGCACGAATAAACATTCTTCCTGTCAATAATTTGATCATAATGATATACGTGATGGAATATAAAGAACAAAAAAAAATTCTTGTTGGCAATGAGTAATTGATTTTCATTGATAGAATTGTTATTGGTGTTATATGTTTCATTAAATCTTCATATATATTGGTCCATAATAATGCAATGATTGAGCCCAACCAAACAATAAGAATAGCTTAATGATAAAAACAGCAATAGAAAATTAATTTTGAAAAATAAATAACTATTTATGTTATTACAAATAAAGCACAAGCTATATACACATACACTAACTATTTACTTGAAATAAAAGTATTCGTGCAGACAAGAAGATCGATAAATAAAAACAACATAAAGAAGAGACAAAATTTGTGTGTGCATAAAAAAGCTATGAATTGAAGATGAAATTCATTCATGATGATATTTTATTTTATATTTGTGAAATACAAACAAATAGATTATAACAAAGAAAAATTTGTTTATGAGATGATGATAGAAATAATATTTTAATCTTTTTTTTTTTGTTGCTTTGTTGAAGTTGTAGATGAAAATTGATCTATTATCGAAAGCAAAAAGAACGATTATTGGATTTTTATGTTAATGACTAAGATTTTCAATTTCTTCCCTATTACAAACTTAATCACGTACCACCAATTGGAATTAACCACTTCCATATTGTTGAATAATTTCTGGATGATGATGAAGATCGAGGTGTCGATCGAAAATATAGAGATATAAAGACTATTTTTTCAGGTCGAATTTTTTTTGAATTTTTTTTAATACCTGAATATACTGGGTGATAAACTATTTCCGAGTTCCATTGATCTGTAAAATTACCATCTCGATCAACATTCACACTATAAGCACAAACTATATATTAATCATGTCTAATGAACTTCTTTTAATTATAATTTACCCCGTAATACCACCAAGATTTTTATCATTGTAATAAAGACCAATAGCACCTGGTACTAGTGAAGCTAAATGTCTTGAGTAAAGAATTTCGTCGGCACCGATATTAAGACGTATTTTACGATAATTTTTTCATCATAAACATAAATAATTACCATTTGTATATTTTAATTAATTGTTCAATATAAAACTAAATAAAATACTTTTCTTAGTATCCACTGTTCATTTCAGAGTGTATATGGACAAAATCATTTAATAGAGACGTGACATTGCAAAATTGAAACACTTGTATTTCGAGAAGAGGAGCTTTTCTAGAGGTAATTTTTATATGGTATATGCGTGCTAAGCTACTACAGATACCCTAAAAAAAATCACCTCTAGAGACTTTGTTTGTGAAGAATCATCGCTAAAAAACTAGCGTTAGCGACGTGACCCAAAAAAAGACATTGATTTTCAATTTTTTGTGCCTCGGCTTAAAAAAACTTCAAGCAAAGGCAACATTTAAGGGAAACTAAATAGTACATTGTATAGACAAATCATAAAATTCTATAATTACTATTGAAATTTTTTTGGAACGTGCAGAGATTTTACGAAAAATACGATTTACTTTTCGTTAGCGACATGATGAGTACGAATACATAAATGAAAAAATGCTCTCATATCTCAATGAGAAGTCCAAAACCAATTTGAAAAGGTAGGAATTCTTCCTTAGACTCTTGAGGTTGATAATCAGACAAAGATTTTTGGTTTCCGGACGTGACAAAGTCTCTGGAGAGCCGGTTTTTATGAGGGAAATTTTTTGTATCTTATCTAGCTGTAAATTCTATCGTAGATGTTGAGCTTGAGATCTAGAGTCTATCCAGAAATTTTCAGATTTTTATCTCTCATTGTTAGAGAGATATTCACTAATTACTGCTTAATTAATTTTAATTAAGTAGGATGTGGAAGCGCCAACATTTTTACATATGTCTATGCTAAAGAAATTTATTCAAAAGGAATATAGTTGTAAAAAATTAAAATTAAATGAAAAGGGGATATATCCTATTTTGCCCATATATATTTTTTCAGAATTGATAGGTCATACATTATTTCACAAATAGAAATTAAAAAAAGTCGAAGAGAAGAAACTTTTTTAAAGAATAATATCAAAAAATATCATTCGCATTGTACTTTACTTGTTTTATACTGTTCTTGAATATAAATTAATCACCTTGAATATCAACAATCTTAATATTACACAAAAATGAAAAAGAATATATAAAAAAGCTTATTATTTCTAAATAAAACATATTTGACAACTATAAGTTTCTATTCAAAAATTTAATGCACGACCAAGTGGTTTTGATACAATCAAAAAATATATTATCTAAAAGAAAAAAGTAATGAGTATATCTAACATGATAACCATAAATTACTTATTTGTTTTTTTTTATCCAAATTTAAATTTTGGATGTTAAAGAAAACCAACAATATCTAAGAAGAAAATTAAATTAAAAAAATTTAATATTTTAAATGAAATATACTTTATGAATTTAAGTAGATATGCAGAAAACCTAATGAACGACGAATTGATTTTAATACGATGGAAAAATATATATTATCTTAAAAAAAATAATTGAAGTTAAAATATGATATACATATATATAAAGGATAAATTCTGTGGTTCATTCGACTAGAAGTCATAAAGAATACTCTACAAACTCCACTCAATATATTATTTCCATATAATCATTTGACAGAGGTCATCATTATACATGACTTTAATCAAGCTGCAAAATACATTTTCATATTTCAGATAAACGCGAAACATGTTTATCATTGACAGCAGTGTTTCTTTTTGTTGAAGCTTTGTATTGTTTTGATATATATATGGGGTTGGCCAGTCTGGCCGGATACCCCAACTTATTTTTCATTGTATAGTTTCTATTCATAGACCAAAACTTATGATTTTTTTTACCAGTTATAGTGCTAATAAAGAGCTAATAATCTGCTATAGTTT